>CM062221.1:42372218-42607864 GCA_031216235.1 Syzygium jambos | reverse complement strand
TTTCCTGATGGAAGAATCTTTGTTAGAATATATCACTCTGAAAGTCATGCAGTTCCTGACACAAGAGGAATCCAACAACCAATCTAATATATGGAATGTTAAAGATGGACAAATAGCGCCTCTAAACCATACCCAGAATAAAGCGGCACGACTTCCAGTTCCCAGTTTTCGTCATATCGGCAGGATCTCCACGGATGGTGACCGTCCCATCTTTTGTGCAAATATCCTCTTTGGCCATGATATCCATCATACTCTCAATACCCCATGTAACTTCAAAAGGACCACCAGAAAACTCAGCAAGTCAACATCTGGGTAAGTAAATAAAAATAAATAAATGAATAAATAAAACATCTCGGTAAGCAGGTCGATCTAAAATAGGATCATATCAGGATTCTGGAATCAATAATTCTCGTCGAACAGGAACAGTTATCAGTAGAATGCTACTTTGATTCAGAAAAGCCAAGAAATATTTCATGTTACTAGTGCCTGCGGTATCTTTCAACATCAACTACGGCGCGTGTTTCGAATCTCACCCAGGAATGAGTGAGTAGTCCCCAGGGACGAGACCAGAGCATTGCTATACAGGCGCCACCCTAACATTATCATCCATAGAGGAAGACCAAAGAATAATCCATTAAACAATCATATCCTCCCAAGAAAGAATAGTAAATTAAAGAATAAGGTCATCCCATTCAAAAAATGTCTTTTTAACTTTATTCCATGCACTACAAGCACCACATTCATGAAGATCGCATCATGAGATTCCTCAATTCTTAAATTCAACATGTTTTCAGTGTCGAATCCTGTCCCACAGACCGATTCAGCATGACCAAAAATACCAACAAAATTTGAGAAATTTGAGGCGATCGGCTACTGCAACCCTCGCTCGAGAGATGTCACCACCGCTTTACAAAATAAGCTGGCGATTAGCCGCAAACGGCACCCTCAAATATTGGCAGACACGCGCAAACAACCTAAGCATTCTTCAGACGATCGGCGACAAGTTAAAACTGTCCAAAAAGAACATCCGCCCACACGTCGACATCACCGCGGTCGGAACAGCAGGAAATCACGACTTTCCACAGCTCGCAAACGTTAGCAGCGACGCGAGAACGGAAGCGCGCCACCGTTCTCGCGACGTATTCGAAGCAGGTAAAGAACACAGAACAACACGTCCGCACACACAGAGGCGCCATGGACACACCTCGATTTCGAACGGAGAGTGAGGGCGATTCAGTGGCCAGCGACGACCGGAAGAGCTCCGGCTTTCCCCACGCACTAGGAGAGGAAGACGAGGAGGAGGAGGAGAGAACCAAGGCAGGGATCTCATACCGTGTGCACCTCACGTAAAAAGCGTCTTTATAGTTTCGATACTTTTGGGTTATAGCTACCAAGCCCTCGCAATGTGCGTTATTTGCAGATTCCTCCCACGGAATTATTTGGTATTTGTTTACCCGCCCGATTCGGGGGCAGGAATCTGCGGCTTGGTCATGAAAAAAACATGTGAATCTTGAATCTTTTCGCTTTCTTTTTTGCTTTTTCTTCTTATTTTTTGCACGTTCAAGTCAACCCCTACTCGCGCGAGCGCCGCGTCGAAAGGTCGAGTATATCCTCCGAGTATGCAATAATTGTTGCCGATATCCCACGTCGCTTAAATTTTTTGGGATATAAGAGGGCTTTCGTTTCACATGAAAATGAATGATCCGAAGAATATTATCCTTAAAGAAATCGCTTGTATCACCAAAAAAAATGAGTAAGCAAAAAATTATTTTCATTATTCACGAAAATATTTAGACGTAAATTATTATTGATAATGAATATATTTTTTTGTTGACAAATTATTTCAAGTGATACAACTAATCATTTAAAAAAAAAATCAAATCATTTATTTTCTGCGAAACTACGGAAGCCTTATAAATTCTTTTCATACATATCGTCTCCATCCACCTATAAATGGGCTGGACTCTCTGACATTGTATCTCGGGTGCTGCCTCCGATTTATTTGCGTGCGTGTCATTCGTCAAATTCCACTCGTCAATCCTACTCCAGATAATATCTCACGTCGCTTGACTATGAGGCATATATGCTCTTTATATACATGCAGTCTTTTTCGACCTATGAATTTAAACTTTCCGAGTTGGTCTTCCGAGCAAAATTCGTAATATTCTAGTGATGAATTATGGGCGGCTGTTGCAAATATGTTGGGCCAAAAGCACAAATACCAGAGAATAGAAGCCCTTCGGTGAAAACTAGTAGTATGGATTTGGCAAATTTAGGTGGGCATCTTGGAGCAGTCATGAATCCACCTCATCTGTCGGATTTATCGCCCTCGCATTAGGGGTGTGCAAAACGAATTGCCCAGATCGGAAACCGCCCGGACCGGACCGGACCGGCCGATTTGGTCTGGTTCCGAGGAGTGTCGATCTGGTTTCCGGTTTCTAAAAGTGAAACTGGTGTCCAGGCGATACGGTTCCCGGGTCCAAGGGGGAATTGAATCGACATATTTTTTGTTCAAAAAAATTAGTAAAATGTAAACTAAATCCTAAGTGAACTTCATTGATATAAATTCATTGACAAAAATTAGTAAAATGTGAACTAAACCCTAAGTGAACTTCATTAATATAAATTCATTGACAAAAATTAATAAAATGTGAACTAAATCCTAAGTGTTTGATAAAAAAAAAAAACTAAATCCTAAGTGACAGGTTCTATTAGACCGGATTGGGACCGGACCGGACCGACGGTCCAGTCCGATTCCCGATCCTAGGACCAACCGGTTTGGTCCCCAGTTCTCAATTTTGGAAATCGGGAACCGATCACCCCTACCCCGTATGTTGTTAGCTGGCACTATACGGATCCTCAATGCCGTTTTTGGCTTTTTTTTTGTACATGTAAAAACAGACACCGACCAATTTAGGTCAAAGACGACATTCTTGGACAATTTGCATTTCCCACGACAGTGCATAAATGGCTGGCGTTTTTCCTTTACATAGATACTGCAGAAATATATGAATTTCGAACATCAACTGAGTACAACTGTACAATCACAGCCGTTGAATTTTGTGAAATTTGCGTGCGATTCATATAGGTAACCACTTTTGACCCCAAAAAAAAGTATCACTTTGCTGATTCGTGTGAATTTGAATCGATTGAATATTTACACCTGAGCGCACTTGACCTGGGTAACCGATGGAGCAGATGATTATATGTTCGTGCAGAGATGTAAGCAATTGATTGCGATTGATGATTCACATTACGCCGTCGTATTATTATTGTTAATTCATATCATTCCTCATCATGACCCCAATTGCATTATTAATAAATTAATGTCCCGTTCGAGCTATACTCTTTCAGTTGAACAATACTGTTTTTGGATTTTTAAAAATCAAGAAGATAAAATGACTCGAAATATTTATATTCGAGCGAAAAAAGGAGAAGAAGAAGTCAAGTGGGTATCACCAAATCGTTGAAAAGGTTCTTATTTTTTGTGTTTGTTTTTGTATCTGTGTTTATTAATAAGGGGTGTACTAAATTAAAATAGCTAGTCTTTTTAACTTTACTATTAACCTTTAATAGGCAAAAGAATAAGGGTCAATACCATGAAAATTCACAAATTGGTATACATGTGACAAATTTATCCCAAACTAATTTTTTTACCACAAAAAATCCCAAACTGGTATACCTGTGACAAATTTACCCCAAACTAATTTTGTGACAATAAAAAATTCCAAACTGGTATACTCGTAGCAAATTTACCTTCCGTTAAATTGGATTAATATCATGAAAAATCACAAATTGGTAAATCTGTGATAAACGGAAGGGTAAAACCTTAAACTAGTACACCAGTCAACTGTCACGTGTCATCTAATTCATAAATTTGATGGTAAAATTTAACGAAAACTAACGGAAGGTAAATTTGTTACAAGTATACCAATTTGAGGTTAGTTTGGGGTAAATTTGTCATGAGTGTACTAGTTTGAGGTTTTTCATAGTATTAATCTAAAGAATAATAATAATAATATAATGACTTGGTGATGTGTGTTGCGCGAAGCACGTGTCTCTAGGCACTCGGATGGTAGGTGTCTTCGGATCTTACACTAGGTTAATTTAATTACGATCTTATTATTGAGTATTTTCAAAACACGCATTAACCATACATAATTTAAGAGTGACAGATATACTACTTTGTATCCTCTATTTCTAAAACTACCGCTTAACCTAGGCTAAAACACCAAGAGGGATAATATTCCAATAGCCTTTATTTCACATCTAAGCCCCAAGCGCCAATCTCTATTTTCCCCTCGTCCTACCACCACAAGCCCTCGTTTCATTTAAGGAAGTTCAAAGACTGTTTGAACCAAATAAGTGCAAAGACAACTTTCAATTTCGAGTGAGAGATACAGAGACCACTTATGTCATTATTCTCTAAGTTTCTATTTAGCCGGCCAACGGAAGAAGTCATCATGAACGTAAGGTAATCTTACCAAACAGTTGTTAGGAAAACGGAATAGGAGCCAGGATCACGATGCGTTGTGCGCTCCATTACCTCCGAGCAAACACGTGAGTGAAGCTTGATCGCCAATTGAGCAGCCAAGTAATGAATAATGTCCAAGAGAAAGTAATCTTGCATGTGTTAGAGAAGGAAAAGGCAGAATCTAATAGAAGAATCAACAACTTGCTGTCCAAAATACACCAAGGGAATCGACATATTTACAAACTACGAGCACATCATCATGTATGCCAGACGCAAGACACTGAAATATAACTCCAAAGCAAAGGGAAGATAAATAACCAAATTGTGCAGCATCACGGAAACCGGGCTCTGTCAATGAGCAACACCTATCGCTTTCTTGTATGTATACCACTTTGCAATCCAGAGAAAGACCAAGAAGTTGATTAGGCATAAAATCGCCAAGAGCCAATAGAAGTAGTCGAGATGCCCCCGGTTCAGATTATCAGGAATCCATCCAAGCTTTCCGTTTTGAGTGGTCACTTTAGTCACGATGGTCACAAGAAGAGTGCTCAGGTAATTTCCCAATGCCACGGTAGTAAGAGAGAGAGCAGAGCACAAGCTTCTTATTGCATCCGGTGCCTGGTCATAGAACAACTCCCACTGCCCGACAAAAGTAAAAACCTCGGCACAACCCACGAGAAAATACTGAGGGACCTGCCAGAATATCGTCATGGGGATGTACTCAAGATCGTAGTAGTTGTTCCTCTTTACAATGGCGAGACGAATGACTTCCAGAACCACCGCAACAACCATGGAGAAGATAGAAATTACGAGGCCTATGCCCATCCGCTGCAGCTGACTGAACCCGCATTCCCTGCCAGTGTATTTCCTAGCATAGGGGACGATAACTCGGTCATATACAGGAGCCCAGAAGATGCCACTCAGAGTGTTAAAGAGAGAGAGGGAAGCCGATGGGATCTTGAAGTGTGGTCCCATGTGCTGGTCCAAAGTGTTGCCTTGAATAACAAAGATCGTGCTCATCTGGCTGTACACCATCGAAAAGACTATTCCAGATGCCCATACTGGAAGCAACTTGACGATTGATTTAAGCTCCTCCACTTGTGTGACCGTGCAAAGACACCAGGGATCTGTGTTCCCCCTTATGTTATCGGTTGGGATCTCAACAGCAGCCTTATCAAAGAACCTGCAATTTGAAATTGATTAGCAGCCACTGGTTAAACTATCTACAATGGTCACCATGTTATAAGCCTGCTAAAGCCGATTGTGTCAATCTACTACAGATTAAAATGCCCAGTTATAGTTTAGCATTGTAATTACAAGGCATAATTAGGAGGTAAAAGTGTGCCCAGAAGCATAAGTCACAAACACATCCCAACTTTTTTTATGCGAGACGAGCCAAACAGCTTCTCACGCCACCTATGATATCGGAAAAGGAGCATCAAATTGCATACTGTGGAACGTACTACAAAGAACAGATATTTGCTTCTACATGTGGTAGGAGACAGCAAGATGCAACAACAGCGACTAACTTGTGCAATCCATATCCTTCGCAAGGACATAATTAACTATCCAAATCTACTAGGCATTTAACCTACTCACTAAGCTTCAACGTTCATTATTTCGTGGAAACATATCCTAACAGAGATCACTGGTAAATCTGGCATAAATAAATGACGATGTGTACAAATTCCCAGAAAATCTTTGAAATATTTTGAACCTAAAAAAATCAGGGGAGTTAAGACACTTACCGCAACCTGTCTGTGTGCTCAAGCTTGCGACTTCCTTTGATAGTGCATTCTGCATCTGCTGTCTCGTGTAGATGAGTCTTGTCAGCTGGAACTTCTACATCCATTTTTCTGAAGGATGCAACTATTACCTGAGCAATCCTTGTGAGGGGACTGCCTCCAGGTTTCTGTATCCTGTACAACCAGGTACTAGACAAGAAAAATACAATTGCAATGGCCACTGCAACTGCTGGGATTCCAAATCCCCATCCCCAACCAACATTCATTTGAATCCACACCAAGACCGATGATGCAATAAGTGCGCCGGTGTTGATTGACAAAAAAAACCAAGTAAAGAACGAACTCTTCTTTTTCCTCTCAGCTTCATCCGTTTCATCGAATTGATCGGCACCAAAGGATGAAACACAAGGCTTGATTCCACCAACGGCAAGAGCAATCAGATACAGTGCCACAAAGCATGCTGCAGTTTGGGATGTTGAAGGATGGCACTTATCATTTTCACAGGAAGGCTTTAGTCCAGGAACAGAAGCAGATAATGTTAACAGCGTCATCCCCTGTAGAAGATTTAGAAGATCCGTCTTTTTTAAAACTAGTCAAAAGAAGGGGAAAAAGAATACGTAAAGATGCTTCATATATCTCAGCTTTCATCATCTCTACAAGTCTCCCAAATAATCTAGCCGTCCATCTGAATGCGATTCCAAGTTATTCTCCCCATCAAAGGAGCAGAGATGCTCGATCAAAAGACACCATCACAGACACTGGATGCATTTCAATTGACCTTGATACAACGAGAAGGAAAAGAAGAAAAGCCATTATAGTCTATAAAGAGTGAATTAGGAGTAAATCTTCAATATCAGATTCTTTTTTGTTTTAACGGCAAGACCTATACCAAATCTCAGAGTCGTTTTTTTCTTTTGCTAAGAAAATCTTCCTGGTCTTCTTTGGGCAGAAGAAATATTCATGATTGTAACATCTAATTGGTACCATAATTATGTTGAAAAAGAACAAGCGGCAAGTATGGTTCAATAACCTTTAAAGAGAGCAAAGAGTAGAAGAGGATACACACAAAAAATTGCTACTGAAAAACTCTCGTACATTTTACTCAACAGATCACAAGCCTATTAAATAGGCATTACATTAAAAACTACTCAGCAAAATAACAACCGGATAACAATAACAAATACCCACTACACTATCCCACTAACTAAAACGTGTAGAAACAAACCCCTACAAACTAGGACTCCACTACTACATCATTGAAGA
The DNA here is from genome assembly GCA_031216235.1 of Syzygium jambos. Lineage (NCBI taxonomy): Eukaryota > Viridiplantae > Streptophyta > Magnoliopsida > Myrtales > Myrtaceae > Syzygium > Syzygium jambos. The sequence continues at coordinate 42,600,382 of CM062221.1, read as the reverse complement.
CATGTAAAACTGAAATTTGACCACTTCAACACTACCTCACGTGCTGGTGTTGTGTTTGTTCAATACTCCCCCTCAACACCAGCTTCTACTCTTTTTACCATACCGAGCTGATGACAGAAACTTTCGAACTTGTTGCTACTCAAGCTTTTTGTAAACAAATCTGCAACTTGATTTTCTGTTTTAACATGCTCCAACTCAATTTCTTGTTGCAAGACTTTCTCTCTGATAAAATGATGATGCACCTCCACATGCTTAGTTCTTGCGTGAAAAACTGGATTCTCTGCCAAACGTATTGCCGACAAGTTGTCGCAGTACAAAGAGACACCATACTCTGTTGGTTGATGTAAGTCTTTCAATAATTGCATAAGCCAAGTGCTTTCTTGAGCTGCCATCGCTGCTGCTCTGTATTCTGCTTCTGTGGTTGACAAAGACACCGTTGGTTGTCTTTTACTACACCAAGAAATTGCTCCGGACCCAAGCATGAAGACATACCCGGTAGTTGAACGTCGGGAATCATGGTCACCTGCATAGTTGTCATCACAGTAGCCAACTAGTGTGCAATCTCCACCTTTCTTGTACATAATACCATAGCCAAGTGTGCTCTTCACATATCTCAAGATTCGACGAACTGATTCCAAGTGAGTCTTCTTTGGATTTTGCATGTAGCGACTCATCACACCAACTGCAAAAGAAATATCCGGTCTTGTTAAAGTTAAGTAGATAAGACTGCCCATCAACTGTCGATATATGGTAGCATCTTCTAAATCTTTCCCTTCATGAGCACACATTTTGGCATTTGGCTCCATCGATGTCGAGATTGGCTTGCATCTAAGCATTGCAAATTTCTTCAACAAATCTTTGGAATACTTTTGCTGATGGAGAAATATTCCTTCCTGAGTATAGTCGACCTCTAAACCAAGAAAGTGTTTGAGCTGTCCAAGTTCTTTCATCTGAAAGCGAACTGACAAATTCTCTTTGGTTTGGAGAATTTCTTCTTCCCAATCACCTGTGATGATTAAATCATCTACATACACTAGCAAAATAGCTAGCTTCCCTCCTTTAGCTCTAACAAACAAGCTAGAATCCGCAGATGTCACCGAATAACCACTATGAGTAAGAAATTCAACAATCTTACCATACCAAGCCCTCGGTGCCTGTTTTAGCCCATAGAGAGCCTTCCGGAGCTTAAACACATACTCAGGATGATCTTGATTCTGAAAGCCCATTGGTTGGCTCATATAGATCTCCCGATCTAGCTCCCCATGCAAAAATGCATTTTTCACGTCCATTTACCACAAGTTCCAACTTTTGCTTGCTACAAGTGCCAGTAGGACTCGTACAGTTGTAAACTTCGCAACTGGACTAAACGTTTCATCATAGTCTAGTCCATATTGTTGAGAGAACCCTCGAGCTACCAGACGAGCTTTGTGCCTCTCTATAGATCCATTTGTGCGGTGCTTTATCTTGTATACCCATTTGCAAGAAATAGGCTTCACATCTCTTGATTTTGGTATGAGCTCCCAAGTCTGATTTTGCTCTAATGCAGCAATTTCCTCTTCCATAGCCTTAATCCATTCCGAACTCTGAGATGCTTCCTCAAATGTCTCAGGCTCTTTTGCATCAACCTCTTCTACTATGGCGGCATTAGCATACTTAGGATTTGGCTTTCGGGGTCTTGTTGACCTTCTAAGTGCAGTTGTTGTACTTGCTCCACTTGGCTCATCTTCTTCGCTTGGCCTTTGATATACACCTGTTTGCCAAGGATTTTAAGCTATGCCTTCTTCAACATCTACATCGTCGTCTGCAACCTCTGTTTCACTTGAACTCAACTGGAATTGAGAAATTTCTAACATTTCCTTAAAAACATCCGAGTCCGATAGTACTTCCTTGTTCGAGGACCACCATGAGGAAGCTTCATCAAACATCACATTCCGAGATGTGTAGCATTTCCCGGTTGTTGGATCGCAACATCGCCACCCTTTTCTTTGACTGTCGTATCCTACAAAGATACACCTAACAGCCTTTTTCTCCATCTTGCTACGTAACTGGTCAGGTACAAATACATAGCATACACATCCAAAAACTCGAAAATAACCAACAGCAGGCTTCATGTCCCATATTTTTTCAAAAGGTGAACGAAAACATAACCTTTGTTGAGGAAGCCTATTGGTCACGAAGGCCGCAGTCTTCATTGCTTCTGCCCAAAACCGTCCCGAAACATTCTTTGAATGAAGCATACTTCGACATACTTCTGCCAGATGCCTGTTTTTCCTTTCTGACACCCCGTTTTGCTGCGGAGTGCTAGCACATGTGAACTGGTGGCGTATTCTGCACTCCTGAAGGAAATCTGTGAACTCATTTAAGATGTACTCTCCCCCATTATCGGTGCGTAGACAACGGACTCTTTTACCAACCTCCGCTTCCACTACCTTCTTAAACTCTGTGAATTTTGAAAGAGTTTCATATTTTTCTTTCATAAAGTAAACCCACACGTACCTCGAGAAGTCGTCAATGAAGGTCACCATATACTTCATCCCACCAACGGAGGCTTGCTTAATTGGTCCAAACACATCAGAGTGTATAAACTCTAATGGTTCCTTCGCTTTAAATTTGGACTCTTCATACGGTAACTGGTGCGCTTTTCCATACTGACAGCCTGCACATATAGTGTCTATTCTCACTTTAAGTTGTGGAAGTCCCTTCAACATCGACTTCTTCATCATCACATCTAGCTTGGAATAGCTAACGTGACTTAGCCGCATGTGCCATAAGTTTGCCGTCTTATTCCTTCTCGTCTTGTCTACATATGCAGTTTCCGCAGACATCACGTAGACAGACTCCGTTCTTCGTCCCTTCATTATCGGCTCTTCTGTAATCTCAAGGTCTCGATATATCTTCACATCTTGTGGACCAAACAGAACAAAATGGCCAGAAGATGTTAATTGTGCTACCGAGAGAAGATTTTTTCTCATTCCTGGAACATGATAGAAGTTTTGGAGTGGCACCTCGGCATCGCTACATTGGGGAGAGACAGCCGTATTACCGATGTGGGCTATCGGTAACTTTGAGTTATTCGCCGTCACCACCACCCGACTTCCCTTGTACTCCGACAAATTATGCAACTTTTCTTTATCACCGGTCATATGGTTTGAGCAACCCGAGTCAACGATCCAATCATTTTCATAATCGATTTGATTGAATGTAAGGGCTAGCTCTTCCTTATCTACGGCAAAGAAAGCTTCAGCATCCCATTCGTCTTCGTTTTTTGAAGTAGCAGCGTTACTCTCGATGGCCTTCTTTTTTGACCAGCAATCTTTCGCCATATGACCTTTCTTATTGCAGTTGTAGCACTTCCCTTCAAACTTTTGGCCATTGCCATGGTTCTTAGAACCTTTCCATGCACGAATGCTCCATTCATCTTGATGACTTCTCGCCTTGTCATCGTTCTTTTTGGATCCACCGTAGGCATGCTGCTTGGAATTCCACTTGCCTTTGTTGGCATAGAGTGCCTCTTCTTCATTCTTCAACGAGACTCCTCCCATTTGCTTCGCTAATGCTTCTTGACCAGCTAGCAAATTTTCGAATTCGACAAGCGATGGCTGAGTTTGCCATCCTTGTATGGCAGCAACAAAACTCCTGAATTCTGGCTTCAAACCATGGATGATGATCCGCTTCATCCTGGTATCGCCAATCGGAGCCTCCGGATCCAATTCAGTAATCTCTCGGCATAACGTTTTCACTTTGCGGAAGTACTGAGCGACCGTCATGTCGCGTTGCACCATCGACAACAACTCACTTTCTAAGAGTTGGAGCTTCGTATCGTTCTTCTTAGAGAACAGCTTGGCGAACGTATCCCAAGCTTCTTTGGGAGTTTCCGCATCTCGGATATGCTTCAGCACATCCTCTTCAACTGTCGTCTTCAAAACGAACATGGCTTTGCCCGCTTTAATCTTCCACTTCCGCAATGTCCCATTCGCATCTTCAGCCCCCGGTTGTCTCACATCGTTTCCATTAACAACCTCCCACAAATCCTGACCCTGCATATAAGACATTATGCAGGTAGACCAAGAATTGTAGTTTTGGTTGCTCAGCTTCTTGATTCCCCCAACTACTTGAAGATCACCCATCTTGGCGATAGAGATGCTCACAAAATACCCAGAACCTCGCTCTGATACCAGATTGTTGAAAAAGAATAAGCGGCAAGTATGGTTCAATAACCTTTAAAGAGAGCAAAGAGTAGAAGAGGATACACACAAAAAATTGCTGCTGAAAAACTCTCGTACATTTTACTCAACAGATCACAAGCCTATTAAATAGGCATTACATTAAAAACTACTCAGCAAAATAACAACGGGATAACAATAACAAATACCCACTACACTATCCCACTAACTAAAACGTGTAGAAACAAACCCCTACAAACTAGGACTCCACTACTACATCATTGAAGACATGTAAAACTGAAATTTGACCACTTCAACACTACCTCACGTGCTGGTGTTGTGTTTGTTCAATAAATTATCCAGTTGATTTTGAGACAAAGACACGCATCCATCGAAATGCTTCCGATTTGTAGTGCAGTTATCTGAGAACACTCACAATAGCATTGATATTCTTGGCCATGCTTACCAGAACGTAAACCACTAAAAAGATGGCTATTGTCCAATATCGTCCCAAGTATGAATCCGCTAGAAAGGCTCCGATCAGCGGAGTAATGTAGCAGGTCCCTGACCAATTGGTAACATTATTTGATGCAGCAACACTACCCTGGTTCAGGCGAATTTTCAGATAGTTCACCAAATTGGCGCCCATGCCATAGAATGCCAGCATTTCGCAACCTTCGTTTCCTGATGGAAGAATCTTTGTTAAAATATAACACTCTCAAGGTCATGCAGTTCCAGACAAGAGAGGAATCCTATAACCAGTTCAACATATGGAATGTTAAAGATGGACAAATAGCGCCTCTAAACCATACCCAGAATAAAGTGGCATGCCTTCCAGTTCCCAGTTTTCGTCTTATCGGTAGGATCACCACGGACGGTCACTAGATCTGTCAAAATGGGTCATAAACCCATTTCTTAACCCATTTATTAGTAAATAGGTCATAAATGGGTTAGTTATATTTAGTAAATGGATCATAAATGGGTAGAAGTCTTATATTAGTGTTAAATGGGTCATAAATGGGTCGCAAATGAGTCATAAATGAGTTTACAACTGATTTAAACTCAACGCATTTCTCTCACCCTCACTTAATCTTGCACTCACTCATTCTGTACTCTCATTTCAGCTTGGGTATGAATTTTCCTATATTTAATTAAATATTGAACTATTTTAGCAATATGGGGCTAATCGGGTATGGGTTGGGTATGGGTCAACAAAATTGCATTGCGCATAAATGGGTCATAAACGGGTTAATGGGTCAATTTGGGTCGGACCATTTATGAACCGACCCAAACCCAACCCGACCCACCCATTTGACAGGTCTAATGGTCACCTTCCCATCTTTTGTGTAAATATCCTCTTCGGCCATGATGTCCATCAAACTCTCAATACCCTATGTAACTTCAAAAGAACCACCCGAAAACTCAGCAAGCCAACATCACGGTAAGCAGGTTGATCTAAAACAGAATCATATAAGGACTCTGGAATCAATAATTTCTCGTCAAACAGGAATAGTTATCAGTAGAATGCTACTTCTATTCGGAAAATCAAAGAAATATTTCGCGTTACTAGTGCCTGTGGTATCTTTCAACGTCAACTACGGCCTGCGTTTCAAATCTCACCCAGGAATGAGTAGTCCACATGGACGAGACGAGAGCATTCCTAAACAGGCGTCACCCTAACTTTATCATCCACAGAGGAAGACCAAAAAACAATCCATTAAACAATCATATCCTCCCAAGAAAGAATAGTAAATTAAAGAATAAGGTCCTCCCATTCAAAAAATGTCTTTTTAACTTTATTCCATGCACTACAAGCACCACGTTCATGAAGATCGCATCATGGCATTCCTCAATACTTAAATTCAACATGTTTTCAGTGTCGAATCCTGTCTCACAGATCGATTCAGAACGACAGAAAACCAACAAAATTCGAGAAATTTCAGGCAATCGGCCACTGCAACCGTCGCCTGAGAGATTTCTGTAGGGCACGAAAATGGCACGCCTAGGATCACCATAATCAGAAATCAAAACACGATATGGGAGAAAATTATATATTCGCGTACCTGGTTTGGAATCCATCGTACTTAATGCGGAATTTGCGACGGTTTCGGAACACGAACTCAAGATCTTCTCCCCTATAACCTTCGTTAGAACACTGGCCCAATGAGATTGCCACTCACGAGAAGAAAGTTCTCTCTTGATCCGTATGTGAGTCAAATTGTGCATCATCAGGTTAGGGGAGGGACTTGAGCGCTATTTATAGAGTCTTCGACCACGGGCCCTCTCATTACGGGCCGGGCCGTACTCGGCCCACACCAGCCAGCCCCATATTAGACTTATTAAGAATCCATATATCTTACCTTTATTAGACCAAACTAATTCAGTTAATTTCAATTAATGAAGCCCACATTAGGAAATTTTTACATTTTCCCACTTGGGCGATATTAATTGAAACAAAACTGTGTGTGCACCCTTATATTGGTCTAGAGATTATTCTTAATAGTCAATCCGATCCCATAAAGTCTCGAACACCGAATCATAGCGGTAACTGCATGTACTCACGCAGAGCCTTCCATGATCACGAGTGCTTTCAACTTTACTGATATGGATTCAATATGGTAGTGTGTCAAATGGACAATACCTCATAATGAGTGATATTTCATGTGTTATCCATTTTGTTAGTCCAAATTCTCTCTCCTTAAGTGTCACAAAACCTAGTGTGTCACTAGAGAATATCCTTCATGGTTCTAACGAACCTTCATATGTCTTAGCTTGATAGTTAACTGTACTTTATGTGTAACAAGACATATTGTTAAGGCTAATACCAATAATGCCCCATAGCCTGTACTCAAGGTTTACACAACGCCTCGAGATTTTCATCAAATATATGTACTCAACTTGATAAATCTACATTCATAAATACCTCATTGAATGCAAAAGAGTTGATACATATTCAAATATTACAAAAATGTAACGAAATCATATACAAACTTTATAAGAGCAACATAAAACTAAACAGCTCCCACTAATTGACAGTATCCCATGATACTCCTAAGCCCATATTAATGACATGTCGATCAAATACACAAGGGCGAAGGCCTTTAGTTAGCGGATCTGCAATCATATCATCTGTTGAAATGTGCTCTACTGCATGTCACCATCATGAACTTTTTCTTTTATAGTCAAGTACTTGACCTCCATATGCTTAGACCCCTTGAAACCTCTGTTGTTGTTAACAAACAACACTGCAGAGTTATTGTCATAATACAACTGTATGGGCCTATCCACAAAATCAAATACGGTCAACTCCTTAATGAGGTTTCGGAGCCAAATTGCCTGAGTAGCGGCCGAAAAGCATGCTACAAACTCCGCTTGCATGGTAGAGGATGTCATTGATTTCTGTTTCTCTCTTTTCCATGATACTGCACCTCCTGCTAACTTAAAGATGTAACCTGTTGTTGACTTCTTTTCATCCTGACAGCCAGCAAAGTCTGAATCCGAATACCTAACTAGCTGTAGGTCCTGAACATGTTTGTAAATCAGCATATAGTCTTTTGTCCTCTTTAAGTACCTCAAAACCTTCTTGGCAGCAACCCAATGATCGTGTCCTGAATTTGACTGATATCTGCCTAGAAGTCCTGTTGCAAAAGCAATATCTGGTCTAGTACATACTTGAGCATACATAATACTCCCAAGTGCACTAGCATAAGGTACATTCTTTATTTGGGCTTTCTCAAAATCTGAATGAGGACATTGTGACAAACTCAACTTATCACCTTTACAGACAGAAGCAATTCCTGGCTTACATTGCTGCATGTTGAATCTTTCTAAAATACGATCAACATATGCCCTCTGAGATAAACCCAATAGTCGGCGAGAACGATTCCTATGAATCTCAATGCCAAGGACAAAAGACGCCTCACCAAGGTCCTTCATATCAAAGTTCTTTGACAACATCCGCTTTGTCTCATGTAGTAAACCAAGGTCACTGCTCGCAAGCAGGATATCATCCACATAGAGTATAAGGAAAATGAATTTCCTCCCACTGACCTTGCAGTATATACACTGATCTACTTTGTTCTCAACAAAACCAAATGAAGCGACAACACTATGAAACTTCAAGTACCATTGTCTAGAAGCTTGCTTGAGACCATAAATAGACTTTTTCAGTCTACATACAAGCGTACCTGAATCATTTGCCGCAAAACCTTCGGGTTGCATCATATAGACTTCTTCATTAAGGTCTCCATTGAGAAAGGCAGTTTTAATCATCTGGTGTAACTCCATATCGAAATGAGTTACTAATGCCATGATCACTCTGAAAGAATCTTTAGAAGAGACTGGAGAAAAAGTTGCTTCATAGTCTACTCCTTCTCTTCTCAATCTTTCCTTTAGGGTCCCTTTTAGTCTTATACACCCATTTGCAGCCAATAGGTCTATGACCTTCAGGTAATTCAACAAGTTCCCAGACTCTATTATGCTTCATAGATTGTATTTCATCTCTCATTGCATCCAACCACAGTTCTGACTGAGGACAAGAAATAGCTTCCGCATAAGTCATTGGATCAGCCACAGAACCGATATCGTAGTCTTGCTCTCCTATATAGACTAAATAGTCCGGTGGTATAGCTGATCGTCTCTCCCTAATGAATCTCCTTACTGGAACAACAACAGCCTCATCCTGGACCTGAGAGCCTTGAGGAATTTCATTAGGAGCTGTCTGGACAACAGGATCCCGAGCCTCAACAGGTTCAGTCTGTGGTGTGGGAGTTTCCATAATTATCTGTATGGGAGGAGATAAAGATACAATATTACCCACCGTACTATTATTCTCAATAGTCTGTGAGCAGCTACTTTCTTCGGTCGCACCAAACTCCAAAAACTTGGCTGTCTGTGATTCCACAATTCTTGTGCCTCCATTGGGATTATAGAACCGATATCCCTTCGAATGATTCGGGTAAGATACAAAGTAACACCGAGTGGTTCTGGAGTCCAACTTACTTAATGTTGGATTATACAACTTCACTTCTGCAGGACATCCCCAAACCTTAAGATGGTTTAAGCTAGGCTTACGTCCGGTCCATAACTCAAAAGGAGTTAATAGAACAGCTTTAGTAGGTACACGATTTAGAATGTACAAAGCTGTTTTCAAAGCTTCATCCCACAGAAAATCAGGTAAATTTGTCCTACTAATCATACTCCTCACCATTTCCATAAGGGTGCGATTGCGCCTTTCGGCCACACCATTTTGCTCAGGACTCCCAGGCATAGTAAACTGAGCCACTATCCCAGAATCCTCTAAGTATTTGGCAAATGGTCCCTTAAGCTGTCCGGCATCGCCATGCTTGCCATAATACTCTCCACCTCGGTCAGATCTAACAACCTTTATGACCTTTCCCAACTGTTTCTCGACTTCAGTCCGAAAAATCTTGAACTTGTCAAGAGACTCGGACTTTTCTTTAATCAAGCACAGATAGCCATATCGAGAATAGTCATCAATAAATGTAATAAAATAAAAATTTCTACACAAGGTTGCCGTATAGGGTCCACTTATATCAGTGTGAATGACCTCCAACATGTCAGAACTTCGGACTGCAGTTTTCTTCCTTATCTTGGTCATTTTACCTCTACAACAGTCTACGCATGTCTCTAAGTCATCTTTAAGAGCAGGCAGGATGTTAGTTTTTATCAGCCTTTCTACTCTATCCTTAGATATATGACCAAGCCGTTTATGCCACAATGCATAGGACTGTTCCTTAGGTAGTGGTCTCTTGGAAATAACCTTTTCAGCCGTATAAGCGACGTATATGTCATTGGGAGACAAACACAATCTGTACAATCCGTTGGACATATAACAGCACCCAACCTTATTTGAATTAAGAAACAAAGAAATAACATTGTTCTTGATTTCAAAAGAGTAGCCATACATATTCAAACACGATACAGAAACTAAGTTCCGTCTAAATGAAGGTACATAGAAAGTGTCTTTCAACATTAATCTAAAATCAGAGTCTAGAATCAAGATTACATCTCCCACAAACACAACATCAGCTTTCTCGTTATTTTCCACTGTGAGTCTTGACTCATCCTGATTTGGCTTCCTTCGATTTATGAATCCCTGTATGGTAAATGCAACATGATTAGTTGCACCGCTATCGAGCCACCAAGAACTAGATGGTGCTTCTGATAGGTTGAATTCACAAACAAGTGCCAAAGAATCATTACCTGTAGGCTCACGTTTGGACAACCAAGCTTTAAACTTTCCACAGTCCTTCTTTATGTGACCCTTCTTCTTACAAAAGAAGCAGTGGCCACCATCCCTTTTGAAGGATGTTTTCTTTGGACCCATATTGTCAGATTGACCGGTAGTGTCATGAGTACCTTTATAAGTACGATTTCTGGACTTCTTATCCTTCCTTTTATGGGAACTAGAAACATATAAGGCTAGATGTCCTTTTTCCTTCTTAAGTTTCTCTTCCTCTGCCACCACCCTTGCTATCAAGTCATTAACTGACCAAGTCTCATCTTGGGAATTATAATTTGTCTTTATAATCCCAAAATTAGGTGGAAAAGTATTCAAAGCTTGATGCACAATACAAGCATCGGGAATGGAAACATTAAGAGCTTGAAGCTTCGTCTTTAGGTCTACCATCCTAAGGACATAATCTCTAACCCCAGCAGTACCATCATATTTCATATTGAAGAGTTTTTGAAGAAGTGTACCCACCTCAGCATTAGATGAAATGTGGTTTCTAGCCTCTAAGGCTACCATCATTTCCTTAGCAGTACAGTCAGCTGGCAAACCACTTTTCAAGTGTTCTTGAATGGATTTCTTCATTGTCAATAAGCAAATTCGATTGCTCTTTTTCTAGGCAGCATAGTCCATTTTCTCAGCTTCAGTACTGGTGGTCGTGATATCTGCCAGCTTATCCTTTGTAAGAGCAATGTGAACATCCGCCAGCTCCATTCCAAATAGAAAATCCTCTTTCCATTTCTTAAAGTTCAACCCAGTAAGGACCTCAATTGAAATGGAATTTCCGTTTACAGAAAAGGTGACTGGAAAACAAACAAATAATATAATCAGCATCATGTGAATACTTATATAGAGAATTACATACATAATCACATAATCACCTTTGGACAGAAAATATGACATGCAGTTGTACACTCTCCACATGATAGCGGCCATGAGAACATATTCTAATCTTTCGCGAAATCACCACCTTTGGGTGTATGAACCACTAAGATTAGTCATTTCTCAAGCTCATGCTATACATGTACCCCTCCATGAACTAATACAAGATCACCTCCTTTGGGAGTATAATCACGTAATAGACCAGGAGACATCCCACCACAATATGAAACTGATATCTCTCAAACCCAGTCAAGTGTGCCACTTTGGCGGTCATAACTCAACTAAATCCTTGAAAATCTCTCATACCAGGGATATAAACTTTATGTATCACATTCACTATATACATGTAATGCTAGACGTAAAGACAATGGCGTATGTCTCTGAAATTACATGCCATGCTAATTGTACTGTTCCATTCATTGATAGACAATGAATTACACTCTACACAGTCCTTATGTGGTGATATACATGTGAGCTACCATATGTATTTCCGAAACCATAGAGAAATACAAGAAAATACGCAAAAATACCCTAAAAATACGCGTACATAGGGTTCTGTACGTATTTTCACATCTGTAAAAGCTTCAAACATGTAAAATAAATACACCACAATGTAGATCATTTCGATACGAGCGCGTTGATACCAAGATCGTCCAAAACGGACGTCGGACGCGCCCTCACGCGCCGCCGGAAGGCGCGGCACATGCGCGCATGTTCAGCCGGTCAAACCGGTCTGAACAGCCGGTCCGACCGGTTGACCGGTCCAACCGGTTGCCCGGTCGGGTCAACGGTCGGGTCGGGTCAACGGGTCAGGATCCGGGTCGGGTCAACGACCGGGTCGGATCAGGATCCGGGTCGGGTCAACGACCGGGTCGGGTCAACCGGATCCGCGCCTCGCTGACGTCAAGCTGACATCACTGAGGCGGTTACCGGCGGAAGAACGCGCCAGTTGGACACGGCCGCGCGTGGCCGTCACGCGACGCCGCGCCTAGGGCACGTGTAGGCGCGTCCGGCCTCCTCCGGCAACGTGCCGCCCACCATTTTTCTCGTCTCGACGAGTAGATTCTAAATATGTAATAAAATTTAACTTTCATCCGATAAAAAATTTCGAAATTGGGCAAAAACCTCTCGGACAAAACGAAAACGGTTCTAATCCGCATGTTTCGGTTCTAATCTATGGCAGGCTCCGATACCACATGTAGGGCACGAAAATGGCACGCCCAGGATCACCATAATCAGAAATCGAAACACGATATGGGAGAAAATTATCGATTCGCGTACTTGATTTGGAATCCATCGTACTTAATGCGGAATTTGCGACGGTTTCGGAACACGAACTCAAGATCTTCTCCCCTATAACCTTCGTTAGAACACTGGCCCAATGAGATTGCCACTCACGAGAAGAAAGTTCTCTCTTGATCCGTATGTGAGTCAAATTGTGCATCATCAGGTTAGGGGAGGGACTTGAGCGCTATTTATAGAGTCTTCGACCACGGGCCCTCTCATTACGAGCCGGGCCATACTCGGCCCACACCAGCCAGCCCCATATTAGACTTATTAAGAATCCATATATCTTACCTTTATTAGACCAAACTAATTCAGTTAATTTCAATTAATGAAGCCCATATTAGGAAATTCTTACAATTTCACCACCACTTTACAAAATAAGTTGGCGATTAGCTGCAATCCGCACTCTCAAATATTTGCAGACACGTGCAAACAACCTAAGCATTCTTCAGACCACCGGCGACAAGCTAAAGAAGATCCGCACGTCGACGTTGCCGCAGTCGGAACAGCAGAAAATTGTGACTATCCACAACTTGCAACGTTAACGACGACGCGAGCCGATTTGAAGCAGGTTAAGAACAGAGAACAATGCTCATGCACGCGCGGTCACAGAGAGAGACGCCATGGACGCACCTCGATTTCGAAGGGAGAACGAGGCCGATGCAGTCACCGGCGACGACCGGAAGAGCTCCGGTGTCCCCACACGCACGAGGAGAGGAGCAAGGCAGTGATCTCATACCACGTGGAGCTCACGTAAAAAGCGCCTTTATAGCTTCGATGCTTTCGGGTTATTGCTACCAAGCCCTCGCAACGTGCATTATTTGTAGATTCCTCCTACTGAATTTCTCGGTACTTGTTTACGTCCTCAATTCGGGGGCAGGAATCTACGGTTTGGTCATAGGAATAAAAAAAAAACACGTAAATCTTGAATCTCTTCGCTTTCTTTTTTTTTACTTTTTCTTCTTATTTTTTGCACGTTTAAAAGAGTACGCGGTACTTGTTGCGATATCCCACGTCACTTAAATTTGTTGGGATTTAAGAGTATGTTCGTTTCACAGAAAATAAGTAATTTAAAAAATATTTTTCAAAAAATAATTGCTTATATCATTTACAAAAATGAATGAATAGAAGATTTTTTTCATTGCCTACGAAAATAGTTAGGCATATATTGTTATTGATGATGAAAATATTTTCTAATTGACTAATTTTTTTAAACAATATAAATAATCATTTTTCGGAAAATATTTTCCAAATCACTCATTTGTCATATTATTATTGTTAATATATCTCATTCCTCATCATGACCCCAAATGTATTATTAATAAATTGAAGTCCCGTTCGAGCTATACTCTTTTATTATGTCAACGACCATTTGTGTCCAATATTTTGAACAATACTGTTTTTGGATTTTTAAAAATCAAGAAAATAAAATGACTTGAAAAATATATATATTCGAGTGAAAAAAAACAGAAGAAGAAGAAATTAAGTGGGTATCACCAAACCGTTGAAAAGGTTCTTATTCTTTGTGTTTGTGTTTATTAATAAGGGGTGTACTAAATTAAAATAGCTAGTCTTTTTAACTTTACTATTAACCTTTAATAGGCAAAAGAATAATAATAATATAGTGACTTGGTGATATGGGTTGTGCGAAGCACATGTCTCGAGGCACTCGGATGGTAGGTGTCTTCAGATCTTACACCGGGTTTATTTAATTACAATCTTATTAGCGAGTATTTTCAAAACACTCATTAACCATACATAATAGTAAAGAATTTCATTTTCAATGCATCGAGTGTGCAAGGCACTAAGAAAATAGTGCTTTGAAAATGATGTAATTTTTTTTATAAAGATGCTTAACATGTGTTCTTGGGAAATTTGTTAATAATATCCATTTATTTAGGAGGTGATGGTATAGAAAATTAAATATGATGATATTTTGTTTTGCTATCAACCTTCAGTTACAGGAGAGGGAATCACGCGCAAATCCGCTGGGATAGGGAATCTTCATTCCTGAAATGGAAGTCAACGGGTGTATATATATATATATATATTTATTTATTTATTTCTCAGATTATTTTTGGCTCAAGCTGGTATAAATATTTATATATGGAGAGGACAGACTGCAGATCAATGCCCAAAATTACTTACCAAAGTTTGATTTATGTTCAACAAAAAGAAAAAGATTGATGGATTTCCAAGTGAACAGTAGGACATCGAAATCGATTCAATTTCTCATGTCATTGAGTAAATTTCAAGTTCGTACTACCTCTTAAAGGATTTCTCGGGATTTTTTGAGAACCCAACTAATCCCTAATTGAGCACGACAGTCCACCCGTCTCGCACACACAAGTCTGTACTTCTAGAGTTGCGCCAAAAGAATGCGCATGCATGGTGGTCCGAACCCAAATTTTAAGTGAGGGGGACAAATCACGCTTATCACTTAATCAACCCTATAAATGGTGACACGTCTTATTGAATTTCATGAAATCAGCATGTATTTGGTGAACTCGAAACCTCTGGTTTCCTAGTCATAAAAAAAATAAATAGGAAATTGGATAGATCTTCAATTTGTAATGTACGATCATTGAATTAAGCACGTTGCTCATAAAATGGTGGTGAATCTATTTTCATACTCAGGAGGTCCGATTAGCTGAACTAGGGATCAATCTACTTTGGCAATGAAACTCTCCAAACTAGTTTTAACATTTACAAACATCTTTTTTACTTGAGTAGTTTAAAAAATTTAAAGGGCCGCTTCTTAATAAGAGTTCTGTTAATGAATGCCCACAAGACGACACTTGTTAAGTAACTAAATAAGGAAGTAGATCGATTTTCAATACATTAATTCTTTTCATGATATGTGTAACCAATACTTTTGAAATCAAACGTTCTCTTACTTGATCAAGATTCTATCAATATGATTATGATAGTATAGAAAAAAAAGAGAAAATGACACAAATATTTCTTGAACTTTATCTAATGTGCAACGTTGTTCCTGAACTTTTAAATTATTTAATGTAATCATTGAACTTTCTAAAAACAATTGCTTGTATCGCTTATAATAATTAGTCAATGGGCAATGTTTCGCTTTTGACAAAAATTTATGTCTAAATATTTTGGTATACGATGAAAATATTTTTCGTTCATTCAATTTTATAAGTGATACAAGTGATCATTTTTAGAAAAAAATATTTTCAAAATCATTTATTTATTTGCAAAATAAACGGAGCCTTAAATTCGTTTTATATTAGATAATTGGATACAAAGTTAATTGGATGGAGTCTGCGATGACGCTCTCTTTCACTCTTTGCTAGTGCCTGCTAATTGCTCATCAAATCCCTTCCACTCATCTTATCTTATATTGGATAGTTGGATACAAAGTTAATTGGATGGAAACTGCGATGGCGCTCTCTTTCACTCTCTGCTAGTGCCAGCTAATTGCTGATCGTATCCCTTCCACTCGTCATCTTATCTTCTGGACTAGAACTTCACTATGTTAGAGATAGGCTCACCTACTTTTTTAGGAAAACTGACAGAAACAGTCTTCAAACTTTAGTCAAATATATAATGTGTTCCCTGAACTTTTAATTTGTTCAATATAGCCTTTGAACTTTATTCTAATGTTCAATATCGTCCCTAAACTTTTGGTGCATGTTCAATTTAGTTTCTGAACTACATGAAAATGTTCAATGTATTGAACATTAGAATAAAGTTTAGGGATTATATTGAACAAATTAAAAGTTCGGGAACCAAATTGCACATTGGGTCAAAATTCGAGGACTATTTGTGTCATTTTCTCACTTTTTAAAGGATGAGTCTACTTGCTTTTTTTTATTTATTTAAAAGAAAACATCGAGAGGGTGTCCGAGGCTTGCTTGAGCATACGGTAAATCCTCCTCAGCTACGATGGCCTCCCCCGTTGCGCGCACACTTGCAATTACTGAATACACATTGATTATAGACACACTGATTAGTATTTTCAAGATTGGCTTCAAGAGAATGCATTAAGACAATGTTTCGAACTCAGTTCTTCAATGAAGAGGATGAAAAACTTACTACTAAAGAAACCCTCGGGGTTGAGTTTGCTCACCTATCACGATGTTTGCCGATGGCATTTTCTCTCCAGAATAGCAAAAGGAAAAGAATAGAATAGGAATATATGGAGATAAAGATTGAATCCACTAAAGTCAAAGAAGAAAAGTAGTATACTTAATTAAGCTATTTCAGATTTGGTCAAGAAGAATTTTGCTTTCGAGATGGTGCCGTATCAATTGAACATACCCGATATATGTTAGTCTCTCATCTTAGTGGTAGCTGTTGTCTCAAAGACACGGGCACGTCGCGATCTGTGTATAATGCAGATCCTACAATTGAGAAGATCCTAATCCTAAAAAGAGAATAATTTCGTCGCGATCTGTGTATAATGCAGGGACATAACCGAAGTCAACTTCATGAACTAGCAACTTACAAAAACTAGGCGGACATAGCTTTTCCCTTTAGGTCTAGAGGTGGGGACAATGGACATCAGTGGAATCTTGGAAATAAAGAACAAGCTTGATAGTCAAGCAGAACTTGGTTAGGCCAGAAAAGAGCTTTGTCCAATGTCAAATGGTCATTGGACTAAATTATAATGCCAGACCTCCTAAACGACAGCAAACTAGCTAGGTCCAATTTTTTGGTCGAGAATTTGGCCTTGTCCAATTGGTTGCACAAAAATTTTCCATAGAAACCAAG
Source organism: Syzygium jambos (assembly GCA_031216235.1). Lineage (NCBI taxonomy): Eukaryota > Viridiplantae > Streptophyta > Magnoliopsida > Myrtales > Myrtaceae > Syzygium > Syzygium jambos. The sequence continues at coordinate 42,583,063 of CM062221.1, read as the reverse complement.
ATGGGCCCTAATTGATGGACACACATGAAAGTGGAAGATATTGGCAGAGGATTTAAAACATTTAGTGGACAGCCTAGAAATAGAAAAATCATTTTTCACAAAACCCATTTGACAAAGAACAAATTCGAAATAGTCCTTTTTGGTTTCTTTTATAAAGAAAAATAAGACGAAATGGCTTTTATTTCACATTTAGGATAATTTATGCGTTTGGAATGAATCCATATTTAACTAAACGGATGTATCTAGGGAAAATTCAATTTGAAGCAACTATTCCCTAAATATTATAAGTCGCGATTTTTTAAATCAACAGGTAATGTTACTCCAATACCCAACCAAAGGGCCACTACAATACCAATCAAAAATACAGTTTTCAGTACTGGACGACGAAATGGATTTCAAAATTTATTAACATTCTCGAAAAATGTACTGTTAATAACCCTGTGGGTACTGAAACTATTAGAAGAACACCTGGATATTTAGTTGAGCCCATCAAGTAGGCTTTCTCCTCATTCAAAGACAAGTGGGTGGGTGCTCCTTTTGCTGTCTTTTATGAAATATGCGGGAAACCAGAATTCAACTTTTCTAAGCAGATTGTGATTAAACTCATTTTTCATTTCGGAAAGAGCAGTTATTTCCAGCAGGTAAAAACAATTGTAGACTGCAAACTTACCCTTTTTTCTTGTGTGCTTAAGTAGATGGAAATGACCACAAATGGTCACGCAATCAGTGGGGAGGAGGGTATAGTGCTGTGAGTGGTTCCTCTTCACCCGCCTTCGGTTTCATCTCATTGCATTCCAAAGCTCATGATGACGTCTGCTTCTTCCTAAGAGAAAACTTGAAGATAGGTACTTGTCAACCAAAATTGTCAAATTGTGTCTATGCAATGCAACCGTGCAAGGTTTAAATTTAAGCCGTCGGTGACTTATGCAGTGTATAACAATTATCTCATCATTACTCTCATATTTCTGAGTTGATCTACTTTTGTAGAACATAAGATGTGAATGTAATAACCACATGAAATAGATAATTATATTTATGGGAAGCAAGTCGAAACAATTTCGACTTTTGCATGGAGCTCATTTTGGTGCCAAAATTTTTCGCTGGGTTATTTTAGTAACACTTTTGAAAAAAAAAAAAAAGATCACTTAAATGCCAATTTCAATATGGGACACCGGAAATCCGATATGACAATTTTTCATCAATTTTCCAAGTCACGTGGCTTGCCCAGTCAGCATTAATAGTTTCAAACGATGTCGTTTACATGTTTGCTCTAAATATAGACCCTAATTTGGACAAATCCAAGCCATTTCCCCAAAATTTTCAAACCCTATTTCAGACGAGACTTGATGAAGTCAACACGATTGATCGAATATAGAAGGACTACTTGAAGCAATCAAGGACTGAACCTGAACAAGAGCGTCACGAAAGCAACTCTGAGGATTGGATTTAACAAGTGAGGCAATGGCAGCCGCAGCATGAGCTTTTCAGAGTTGGCTTCCAAAAACAAGGGCGAACAAAGGTTGGCCCGACATGGCCATGGGCGCAGCGGAAAGCAACGGTAGTGGCGATTTTCTGGCGATTTGAGGTCAATGAAGAAGACCTAAGTTGAATCACTATCTCGAACAAAAACTCCTCGAAATAGAGTTCAACTTTGTCATTCCAACGAAGACCTTCCTTGCAAACTCAATTTCACCCTCTACAGCGCAGCCAATGGCAATTGAATTTGGCATTCAAATAATCCAGCGCACTAAAATAAGTGCCGTACGAAAGTTCTGACACATTTAGTGTCCTCTTCCCATTGAATAACCACTTTTTCCCTCCTAAAGTTTAAATTGTCAAGAGAAGTGTTGGACAAACTTTTTTTTCCATAAGCTTGAACCGTTAGAAACGTATTACTAAAGTATCTATAACATATTTCTTAGTGCTCTCCCTGGCGTGGAAGCTGGTCCCTGTAATGCAAGACTCGTCTCTATGTTATGAAATGGGCACGGCTCCTATGCTGTGTGAGCAAGTTGTGAACTCGCCATGAGTAATGAGTTTGAGAGCATCAAATTGAACTCTTAACGGGCGCTTAGATACTGGGTTAAACAAACTACTTTTCCTTGAATTTAAGCTGTTAGAGAACATGCCAACAATTTATTTATAATATATTTCTTAACAAAAAGAAAGCATATAAAAATCACGTACAAATCTTCCGAAACAGCACAGGAAATTTCGTGGACAATATTAGTGCAACACGCTGATTGAGATCCTACTCGGGGTCTATAGGATCATTCGGCAGAATCGAGTAGTGCCGTAAGGTTAGGCGTAAAAAATCTTCCGCGCTCATCAAGCTGAGCCGAGCCAAGACGAGCTGGGCTCGGACACAATCAGGTTAGGCATAAAACATTTTCCACGCTCGCCCAAACTTTTATATACAAACCATCGAACCGAGCCGAGCTGAGTCGAGCTGAGTCGGGCTCGGACCCAAACGGGTTGGGCTTATTTTTTTCACTAAATGACGTTGCCCAAGCTCGCCCAAAATGCCTTCGCGCCAAGGACCGTTAAGCTCATGATCATGTCTATTGAGTTCCTTTGTCTCCATTTATGTCTTTTCTTTTTCTTTTCCTTGCTTATAAATTTCCCACCAAAGCATGAAAATCATTCTCATTTATACAAATTAAAAAAAATAAAACAAAATTTGTGGCAATACTTCTGTAGGTGTTTGATGATTTAAGATGTTAAGAGTTTTCTTTTTTCAGATCCACGGGTACGATCGTAATTAACTGGCTACTTGGAGAAGAACTAAGTACAACATCTCGCCGCCATGGCCCCTCACTTAAATCCAAGTTACCCACGATAGGAATCGAACCGCCATCCATCCATTCCTAAGTCAAAAACCTGAGAACGCGCTTACCGCTGGGCCAATCTCAAGTTGGGTAACATGTTAAGAGTTAATTGACATCAAATCCAAGCTTTAAAAGATTATGTGGATGAAAGATGAAACTGAAGGTCAAAATGTCATCTCAAGGTCAAATGCACACTTAAGGTGTTCTAACCTCAAGCGGATGGCAGCGCATGCAGCAGAGCCCCCAACACATTATAATCACGGAACCTAGAACATGAAACATAGCACGACAAGCATGATGAACAAAAAAAGTAAGAGTAAAGAACCTTATCATGAACCTCCTTCAAGCATGCGTAAGATATGAGAGAAACAAAAGTCAAATGCTAGTCAAGAATTGTCAAATTGGTCGAAATCTCACAATCAAGTTTTTTTTTTTTGGTAACCCAGGGAACCTCCGCACGGCCGACAGCCGGGAAGTAAACCCTAGGGGCGACACGTGCTCGCCACCACACACATGCCACCGGTTAAGTCACCCTGCGGCGCCCGGGATTCGAACACTCAACCTTTTGCGAGAGGAAGAGTGCGCGCTCCAGCAGCGTTACCCAGGCGGGTGGTATCTCACAATCAAGTTGGTTACAAGTTTTCCTAAGAAAAAAAAAGCACCGGAACTTACCTAAGTTGGAACCAACCAAAGCTTCGAATGGTACATTGAAAAAGAAATTTAAGCTACTTTCTTCTAACGGAATGTACCTCATTAGTCCTTTGGAATAATTTAACAAAAAAAAACTAGATAGATAATTAAGGGATTTATGAGACCGACAATTAAGGATTTTTCTAGTTAAACCCGATCTTCGAAAACGTATAACTTTAGAAATTCCAACAATTTGTTTGATAGATACATATTCTAGCAAGCGACGACGCCATGGTTTTGATCCGATTAATTTTTAACGATTCAGAATTTGCAATTTATGAGGGTCGTTCTAGCTCTATGCGAGTCCTTGCTAAATAAATTATTTTTTGAACATTATAAATTTCGAATCGCATAGAATGAAGTGATCTGAATTCACTTCGTAATGAATCTTGATTTGTAAGAATCCCCTCCATATCAGCCTAACGATAAAGAAAACGACGTAGCAGCAATCTGGTGGCGATTGTCCCCCCTCTATTTAAGTGTCCGAATTTTGCATCAGTTGATCACCAGAACAAAGCTTGCTTCGAATTAAGCTAAAAAGAGATGGACTCTTGGCGTCAAATCCTTGTTCTCGCTGCATTCATCGCTCCGGCCGTGGTCGAGGGCCGAGTTCGGAACTACACATTCAATTTAAGTAATAACATTGTATAAATGAAGTATTCCTCTGTAAAACTTGCTCGTTCGGACGTAGCTCATGGCGCGATATGTATTTATTCCCCTAATTGGCAGGTCGTAATGAAGAATACTAGTAGGCTGTGTTCGAGCAAGCCCAACGTGACCGTGAACGGGAGGTTCTTGGGGCTCACTCTCTACGCTAGGGAAGACGACACCGTTCTGGTGAGGGTCACCAACCGTGTCAAATATACGATGTCACCATCCATTGGTGAGCTCAACTGGGTGTTAAAATTAAACCGCCATCTTTAAGAGATTTCATATTGATCTCTGTGTATATGTGTGGCCAGGCACGGTGTCCGGCAGCTGAGGACGGGGCGGGCCAACGGGCCGGCGTACATTACCCAATGCCTGATCCCGACAGGCCAAAGCTACGTGCACAATTTCACCATAGGGCCAACGGGGCACCCTCCTCTGGCATGCCCACATACTCTGGCTGAGGGCAACCCTGCACGGAGCCATCGGCATCTTGCCCAAGCGTGGTGTTCCATACCCTTTCCCTAAACCCCACAAGGAAGTCGTTGTCGTACTGGGTATGCTCCATTTCACTTCCATTCTACTTCACTTCCAGAATGAAAGATCCATCATTGCTAGGTCAACTGCATGTATTACAAGTTCTGAACGAGGGGTCAAAAGAGAAAGAAAACATATTTTCCAAATTTTCACCAAAATAAGAAATTTTGAACAAATTCTTGTGTAGACTCGATCCGCTATAGAAAGAGTGGTGTGTACTGTCGGGATTTATAGGCCATATGGAATCCGCCAGACCGGTGTTTCCTTTTGCATTGATGCGGTGGAAGGTAGCCTTTGGCTAGTTCGAACCGCTCAATCGACCGCGTTTCTAGCCTAGGCAATATATGTTCAATTTTGGCAGAACCATCTGAATTTACCCTGAATTATTCTCCCTTCTGTCTTTACATTTGTCGACCTTCTGGGGTTTGTGAATCAGGTGAATGGTGCAAGTCTTATACAGAAGCCGTGATCAATGAAGCCATCTAGTCCGGATTGGCGCTGGACGTCTCCGATGCTCACACCATCAATGGCCATCCGGGGCCAAATTCCAATTGCCCTTCCCAGGGTAACAATCCATCGACAAACATTGCCATGAAAAGAACATCTGAATCTTTTAACGTTTAAACTGAGTTGATGCTGACCTTCATTTTCTCTGATGTTGGGTGGATTCACATTGCCTGTTGAGAGAGGCAAGAGATACATGCTCCGAATCATCAATGCTGCGCTCAATGAGGAGCTCTCCTTCAAGATCGCTGAACACCAGCTGACCATCGTGGAGGTCGACGCCACCTACGTCAGGCCTTTCAAGATGGACACGATTGTGATCGCGCCAGGCCAAACCACCAATGCCCTCGTCTCCGCTGACCAGAGCTCGGGCAAGTACTTGGTTGCCGCCTCCCCTTTCATGGACTCCCCGATTGCCGCTGACAACGTGACTGTGACTGCCACGTTACACTACTCCGGCACACTCGCCACGACCTCGACAACCCTCACCAAGACTCCCCCCCAAAACGCCACCACGGTGGCCAATAATTGCATTAACTCGCTCCGAAGACTCAACTCAAGGAGCTACCCTGCCAAAGTCCCGCTCACCATCGATCACAACCTCCTTTTCACGATTGGACTAGGAATCAACCCTTGCCCTTCGTGCAAGGCTGGCAACTGAAGCAGAGTCGTGGCAAGCATGAACAACGTGACGTTTGTGATGCCGAAGACAGCCCTTCTCCAAGCGCATTTCTTCAACATAAGCGGCGTCTTCATGACCGATTTCCCTGGTAACCCGCCGACCAAATTCAACTACACGGGGATGCTGCCATCAAATTTGCAGACCACAAGCGGGACCGAGGTGTACTGGTTGCGTTATGACTCGACGGTCCAGCTTGTGTTTCAAGACACCATGATCATCGGCCCGGAGAACCACCCAATCCATCTTCACGGGTTCAATTTCTTCGCTGTCTGGAAGGGATTAGGGAATTATAATCCAAAAGCGGATCAGAAGAAGTTCGTTCTTGTTGATCCTGTTGAGAGGAACACAATAGGAGTACCGTCTGGTGGATGGGTTGCAAGCAGATTCAGAGCAGATAATCCCGGTACTATTCTCGTTACTCTATAGCCTAAACTATAAATTTAACTACTCTGCAAGTTTTTCAGAACCCTGTCGTTGAAACTTTTTGCAGGCGCTTGGTTCATGCATTGTTATCTGGAAATTCACACGACGTGGGGACTCATGATGGCCTTCTTGGTGGACAACGGGAAAGGCCCGAACCCGTCGCTTCTACCGCCTCCGAGCGATCTTCCGAAGTGTTGATCCACGAGGAAAAAATTTGTATGCTGCAGCTCGAGATGAAGAGTGTTGAGAAGAGAAAGGAGAGCCTGACCACAAAGGAAATGGCTTATGTAGGTGGTTTTGACTTAGTACAATGAAGATCGGAATTGTTTCTTGAGCAGATGTAGGGAAACTATTGCTCAAGCATGTTGAATTTTTTTTTTTAAAAGAAAAGTCCTTGTTTTGATTGCAATTTTTGTATTTCGTAAGAGATTAACTTAATCAGAGAGGTGCTGCAAATTTTTTTCTGGATAAGAAAAAGATTCTGCCATTTGCTGAAGTTGCAAATTCTTGACCAGTTTCTCAAAACAGAGGATACACGATCTTGGAAAAAAGACTGGATGGTAGTAGTTGTGGATGAAGTATTAGAAATTCTTTAGCCGTCGGCTAACATCAATCGGGTAATATTTTGTTTTGCGAAAAAAACGGCCGTTGTAAAGCAGATAAAATTTTTTTATAGACAATACTAGATACTCATAATACAATTACATGATCAAATCACATCGGGCTTTGTTATATATATATATAGCTAAAGTCCCCTCTCCACTCCTAGCACGCGTCCTAGATTGGAGAGGAAGACCGAACCCAAAAGGGATTGACCAAAACCAAATTCCCTTAGATTCCATATATTGAATTATCCATGTGGGCAAGAGCCGTCACAGAGACAACAATGCAATGACTTGGAGCATTCTTTGCCATTAAACTAATAGCCGGGCCTTCCCCGAGGCCCGCTATGTCAAAAGCAGGAGAAACCACATCCCTCTGTTTTCCTTTCTGCACCTATATCGCAATGCCGGCAGGGCAGAGGGATATCTAAAAAAAAATCCTATCAACCTGTTCCGACCTAAAATAATAAGCTTGTGAGCTTGGTCTTACTTCACCGTCTATAAACGAAAGATAACTTCCATATGCAAGTTGAACTCAATGTAGCTCGCCTCTTTTCGGGTAAGCAATATCAAACCTAAATATCCGACAAACATTAGCTCTCCCCAAAAAAGAGGTGACCCAACCGCACCTTCAAATACAATTACCTTGCTACAGAGTCACTGACCATGTCTTCGGCATCTCCCTTCTTGCAATTAAAGTAACGACTTTGGGTACAGCCAACTCTCATAATGAGACCGGCAGCGTGTGATTTGATTTCATCAAGTGTTTATTTATCGAATTGTTATTTAGGTGTTCTAAATCTATATACCGATCTTGGATTGAACATTTTTAATTACGTTGGATCGATGATTTTTTTACATCACGGTCTTAAATTTTTCTTCATAAAGCCTACTGACGTGCATTTACATACATTAACTTAAGCAATGGCACAAAGTTTCACTCCCTATATTACGCATTGCAAAAAATTCAATATCGAGACCACCCATTTGGATTTTGACTCGCGACATACTATTATGTCATTTATACCATTAAGGATAAGAGTAGCAGATCAATAACTAAAGCACCACTGGAGCCAATTTATACAGTTCCTGATGAGCACATGAAGTGTCGAAATTGCACCTAAGATCAGGGCGACACCATGCCCCTCGAAGAACAAACTTATAATTTTGTTAGTATCTAGATGGACTTTTAACTTTTAACTTTTGTTTAACTTTAATCTTGCGATGCATCACTTTGAATTTTTTTCATCCTAATCACTTGAAACATGCAGAAATATTAACGCGTAAATTCACATACAGATCTTTTAAAAAAATTTAAAATTTGGATTATATTTCAAATTTTTAGCAGCAAAGCATAAAAGTATTATGCACTTCAACTTAATTCTAAATGAACAAGTGGGTGTCAGATTGTTTTTCTAGGAGAAAAGTGTCAGAAAAGTCCTAAACTTATTCCATTTGTACCAATTTAATCCCAAATCTTTTAATAGTGCCAATTTAGGCATACATCTTTTGACCTATAGCCAATTTAGTCCTTTTCACTTATTTTGGCTAGATATTGCTGACGTGGATACTGGTCGTGTCATGTAGGCCAGTCGGCACTAATGTGGATAAATTTTAATAATATTTAAATATTTTTTCAATTATTTATTTATTTTTTCTTTTCTTTTTCCTTTTTTTTCTTTTCTTTCTTTTTCTTTTTTTTTCCTTCCCTTCCATCTTCCTCTGGTCAATCATTGACCTCTTTGATTGGCTAGAGGCGAGGGCCGACAAGGTCAACCTCGCCAGCCTCTAGTGAGCCTCGCCTTCACTAGATTTGACGAGGGGCGAGCCTCGCCAGCCATGGGTGCAGCCTAACCTCGCCAAATCTGGTGAGGTCGTACCTCGTCCAGCTGCTGGCGAGGCCAGCCCTTGCTTCTGGCCAGTTGCTAAGGTCTAGCGACTAGCTGGAGGAAGAAGGAAGGGAAGAAAAGAAAAAAAAAAGGAAAAATAAATAAATCAATCAAAAATGAAAATATTATTAAAATTTGTTTACGTTAGCGCCAATCAACGTCTACATAGGCAATATCTTGCCAAAATTAATCGGAAGGACTGAATTGGCTCTAGGTCAAAAGGTTCAAAAATAAATTGACATGATTAAAATATTTCAGACTAAATTGGCATAAATGCAATATATTTAACACTTGTCTAACAATTTTCCCGTTATTCTAGGTTTTTTTTTTGTTGGTAAGTATCCGTTATTCTAGGTTTTTCCTATTTGATATATTCCATAATTCCGATTTGTTTCTGGTTGCTCGCATTTTTCGTTTCTTATCAAGCAAGCCGTCGACACTACAAATACACTGTTAAGCCTGGGATTTTCTTTTCATTTATTCGTATGATTAAGATTACACTGATATTGAGTTACTCCTTCCGAAGTTCTTGTCTATCTTTTCTAAATTTCTTCTGTGTTTCTTCCAAATAGTCAGATCTTTTCGCTTGTGCCCTGATCATGAAAAAATAAAAGAAAATTCTTCTGTATTTCTTCCCTTTTATCTTGCGTCTCTTCTCCCACATCAGTTCCTCATGAGGACGCAATTTCTCAACGAGAAAGATGTGCTTACTGGAAAAATTATGTGTACTAATCCCCAGATGTCTTCTGACCAAAAGAAAAAAAATCCCCAGATGTCAACATGTTCATTTCAAAAGATGTTATGAAGGCCCATGGACCCAAAGAGAGACTGTAGCTCATTAGCCCACTATCGGGTATTTCTCAAACCAGTCCCAACCCCTATTATAGAATTTATAAATAAAATCCCAAACCTGTCCTACTTGCGTTTTTTCAGGTATCCATCGAGTTTTCAACGGGTTTTCGAAACTACTATGCTTATTATTTTCTCCTATACAATTTCTTATTAAAAATTTGTTTAACACAAAATAATTAGTAAACCATCTCATAATTACACATATGTAATCTTGCAAATCCACAATTTCACAACCATTTTAATTTCAAATTCTCCGATAAATTTTAGGAATCATAAAAAATGACGTGGAAACTATGAATGTTTGCACAAGTAGGATCTATTTTGGGTGTATACAATTACATAGGTGGCCATTCTTCATGAGAATACAAATACTTTAGTGAAATGGCTCTCGGGGTATATGTTTCAGGGCAACGACAACACAAATCCTGAACCCGTCTCAAACCCTATGGGGTTTGGTAACTGAATTTCATCCCGCTACCCTTAACTACAACCGCAAGCTTTATCAGGATTTGGGACCGGTCTAGTACCCTGTTAGTGCCGATCCAGTGCCATCAAGATTCAAAGAGACAAATTCTCAATGTGGTTCAAAATATATCTTATAACTCACTAGAATAGAATGAAGTTTAAAGGTAGTTTGACTAATTCACATTGCCTGAGTTTTGGAGCACGCATAAGAAAGAACTCCAGTTTGATCCAAGCTAAATGATACGTGCTCTCATTGTACACAAATATGGGCGCCAAGTATAGTTTGTATCCTATATTATTTTCCATCCACCCCCCCGTAGTGATCGAGTTTCGTGATTATTACACATTTCCAAATGCAACTTTTCTAAGCAATATTTTTTGGCTTTGCCTATACATATTCAATCGGCAAAGAATATTAAGATAATGCCCTCCTATTTTTTTAGGGTTTCTTTGATTCCCAAGTATAATAAAATAACAAATCAACCAATTTTTGCATTGAGAATTTCAATCAAGATCTACATCTCGAAACAATGGCACGACCCAGTTGTACATCATAAGTAACATAACATGTAGTATGTGGAAACAAGGTGGAAGAGTTGAATCCATTAATATAATTATTAATGCATTTTACAATGTTTTTCTTCCATATCCTCTTTGAGAAGACCATTAAAGAATAGGATCCAACAGTTGTTTTTTGTCTTGAAAGATCAGGAGTCCTTCCGACCTAATGTAAACGATTAAACACGAATTGGGGCTCCCACTTGACCAAATACGCACGAGAGGTGCAACACGCCCAAGCGCAATCGAGGAAACTCCCGAGCAATTTATATTTTTAGAAAAGAGGCCATATTGAGTGTCCGAGATAGACAAAAACAAATAAGAGTACCTTTAAAAGCCTAGGAAACCCTAAGTAACACGAAAATATGTCCTGCAAAACAGCTAAACTATAAACATAGTAAAGATTACAAATGGGCCAAAGGAGTTCTAACAAGCGGGCTCAACATAGGAAGTTACCCCAAATATGCAAAAAATGATGGATTCTGCTAAAGTATAGCAACCCTTAAATGAGCTTTCCTAATTGATGTGATGGGCTTGTTAAAAGTTATGGCTTGTTCATGCCATAACAAACTCAACCCACTTCCTCGCTCGTCTTTTTGAATTATACCTTTTTCATTCTAGAAATTTCGTCTCCGAATCGCATTTGCTACACATTTGCATGCTTTAAAATTTTTTATATTGGTCACACGTTTTCGACTGGGCACGCAAACAGATTTTTACACTGTAAATGGAAAAATTCAATTGCTAGAGGCTAGGGGTGTGCAACCGGACCGGGTTTACCCGGAAACTGGACCAACCCACCCGAAAAACAGGTTCGGGAACCGGTTCTAACAAGAACCGGTCCGAGTACCGGTTCCCAAAAATGGAACCGGTTAGAACCGGTCTGATTTTCGGTTCCAAGTAAAAACCAACTCAAACCTGTTTTAGAACCGGTTTTGAGATAATGTACAAAAAAGTAAAAAGCCTATATCACGTTACCCTACTTCACCGGTTTTAGAACCGATTTCCGATTTAATATTGGAATATGTTTCACAACTATGAGTGAAACAGCACGGCCCTTAAAGTTATCTAAATATTGTGTGATTCAAATGAGATATATAAACATTTTTCTAGTGAGAGCATATGCCTTACTGCTAAGTCTCTTGATTTTTCTTTCAAGATATTTCATTCGGAAACAGAAGTGAGGAGTTATCTCATCATGGCGCAAAATAAAGAGCAAAACATGTTGAATAAATTCTCTGAAAATGTGACTCTTAAAGATTTATACGATTGAACTATGTCTTGCCACATAATACTTTTGGATTGTTGATTTTGATGGATTGTAATTTCAATTGCCCATTTTGGGGATTGTTATTTTTGGCGGATAGTGGTTTTTGTTATTCATCTTTTATTTTAAATTGTTTCATTGCTACCTATATTATTTTGCTAGAAAAAAATGAAACCGAAAAAAGGAACAAAAAAAATAGGTTCTTGAGTAGACCCTGAAACCGGACCGGAAAAACAGGGTTGGTTCCAAAATAAGGTCTAGGAAAAATAGGGTTGGTTTCAGGTTCCAAAAATTGAGAACCGGTTATAACAGAATTGGTTTCAGGTTCTAGGTCCGGACCCAACCCACCCTGGAACCGATCACCCCTACTAGAGGCTGTTAAAAGTTGTTAAAAGTTACAAAAGAAGATAAAAAGAAAAAGAAAAAAAGAAAGGCCATTCCAAAGCATGCCAGGCCCATAACAAATATCTGTGCTAGCACAAAGGTATAGTTTACTTTTTTCGTGATTCTAAAAGTTAAGTGATCTTTGAAACTGCCGTACTGATTCTTGGATTTAGATATCGCGTGACTATATCATGTATCACATGATAGCGACACGAGATGCATCAAGCCAATTAAAGTTGAATGTTTTCAAGATTAAGCACCAAATAAGATGAGACACAAATCGCCTAGATAATGTGATTGGTTGGTTATACCACGTCAATTTGTGTAATCAACATATAAAATACCTTATACTATCTCTGATCTCTCTCACCTTAGTTTTCACTCATCTTTACTTAGAGAAAAAGGTAATAATTGAACGGAAAAGACAAGTTTCTAATAACTTCATTGGGAAGCACCCGCACTTGGCCCTACCCAATTTAACGTAAAATTAGAATCTAACACGTGGAGATGCACGGGACTGATTAAATTTTACTCATTACTACATACAATTTGTTTTGGAATTTGCTTCAAAAAAAGAAAAAAAATTGCTTGCAAAATACATGAAGAACTCAAAATAACATAATTACGTAGCATCACGAGTCATGCAAAAATACTACTATAATGTTAGCTCAAAAGTAATGCGAAATCAAAAGTAAGAACAAAAACAAAATAATAACATGTGGATCTTATAGAAAGTAAAACTCTGATTAAGAAACTTTCCAGCACCTCCGTAATCTCTTACTATTTAAATTTTTGTATTTTGCATTGATTTGAGTTCATTTCGAAAGTAAGAATCCACAGGAATGTGAGTTTGGAGGAACTTCATTAGAAAATAGAAATCCTCAGGAGAACATGATGCCATCGTTACCATTTCAGCCACTTATTCATAATAACATATTGGATAAACATAGTTGTTTTAGGGTCAGGTGAAAGAACGAATATAAATTTATATAGATAAAGAAAATTTGTTTGGAATATAATATAAAAGTCATCTGAAAACTCTCAAAGGGCCACATCATGTGATTACTAATTTACTATCCATCGCGCAATCACTTTAATATATGTGCAAATAGTGTAAAACCTATGTTTTGCAGCGAGTATCATTTTTATCTTAAATTTTATTTTTGTAGATGCATAATAATTTTTTTACATTGATGTAACTATTCATTCATTTTTTCTATGCATTGCTAATAAGAAAAAATTACTACATTTTGTTTAAATTACGCAAGAGAATCAAGTTGTACACATGTCGGGAAAGATCGTCCTTATGGAGAGACTCTCCTTCTTAAGAACACGGACTATTTATTATATCCTTTTTCCTTATTAGAAGGTAATTTGATCTATGCCAAATCAACAAAATTATCTGCACATTTCATCTATGAAACTGAGTTGGTAAATATGTCCTTTTTATCAAATTTTGTCTGGACCAGACCCTAATATATGATCAACGTAATCAAAATTGCACGTTTTTTTTTCCAAAGTAGAAATCAAAAGTAAGGATCATTTTCATATCAATTTCAATTACACAATAAAATCAATTGAAATGAAATTATTGCTTAATTCATAGATTAAACTCTACTCAAAATTCCTGATAAAAACAATTATCCCATTCGTTCTTAATGAGATAATAGATGGCAAAAAAAAAAGGAAAATAGAGAAGAAAGAGTAAATAAAAAGACTAACCCTGCCTCGTGATATATGCCCATTATATTAAAACCCTCCTTTATATTATAGTAAATTTACAGATATATGGTCAACAAAAGAGAGAACATGTTACCACCCACCTGAGTGGCGCTGCTGGAGCGCGCACTCTTCCTCTCGCAAAAGGTTGAGTGTTCGAATCCCGAGCGCCGCAAGGTGATTTAACCGGTGGCACGTGTGTGGTGGCTAGCACGTGTCGCTCCCAGAGTTTACTTCCCGGCTGTCGGCCATGCAGGGGTTCCCTGGGTTATCAAAAAAAAAAAAAAAGAGAGAACATGATTAGGCAAAAAAAAAAAAGAGAACATGATTAGGTAGTTTCGATAATTTCCAACATAAAAGCTGCCAGAAAAGATCGTAAGAATCAGAGAGATTGGTCAGGACAACATGGAGCTTAACAAGATAAACACAGTAGTCTAAGGGCCTGTTTAATAACCGATCAAATAATGCATAATTTTATTCTTTTGTTCTCAGAAACCAAAAAAACAGAAATCTATTTAGTAAATTTTTTGTTCCTAGGAACAAATTTGTTCCCAGGAATAGTTTTGGAATAGAATCAAGAATAAAAAAAAAAGTTAATTCTTGATTTCAGGAACAAGAATAAAAAATAGAGGAGAAAATTTTTTTTTCTTCTTCTTTCTTGGCTTGTGGTCGGTGGCTAGCGAGGGCATTGTAGCCCTTGCCGGCCACAAGTGAGGGCAAGGGCTGGACCCTCGCAGCCTGGGCGATGGCTGCCCTCGCCGAATCTGGCAACGGTTGGACCCTCACTCAGGCCGCGAGCGGCAAGGGCGGCCCTCACCGGCCTCTTCCAACCCTATCGAAACATAGGCTGAAAGCATCTAGGACTGAGGAAAACTTGATGTTGATATGGTAATGTTGCAAACAATCATACAAGAAGAAGTAGAGAGACCTTCTTGTTCGAGGGGCATAAGGAGAAAACTCACTGATGTGATGAAACAATTATAATTATAAATTCACGGCATTACCAACTTACATGCAATTACAGTGTTGAAAAGGAGTTTGTTTCATTAAGATATCACCTTATTCCCTCTTCCTAAAATTGAAATTAGCATTGAATGTGCTTAGCCTCCATAAAACAATTGATGTTTTTGGGCTCAAAAGGGACGAAGAAGATGGGTATACCGGATAAGA
Source organism: Syzygium jambos (assembly GCA_031216235.1). Lineage (NCBI taxonomy): Eukaryota > Viridiplantae > Streptophyta > Magnoliopsida > Myrtales > Myrtaceae > Syzygium > Syzygium jambos. The sequence continues at coordinate 42,567,845 of CM062221.1, read as the reverse complement.
TGCCGACTCAATTGCATTGTTTGGTACCACATGCTTGTTGCTTATAGAAATAGCTTCAGATTCTAATTACTAAACACATCCAGAAAAAATCACGACGCCACATGCCACGCCACATGTTTCCCTACCGCCATGCCAAAGGGCACCACCAGCCCACCATTGTCATCCAAGCTTGGACACATGTCACCTCAACCAAGCCACAATTGGGATCTCATGCATGAAGGGCTGCTGAAGATTAAAGATCCCTCTCTCTTCCTCTCTCTCTCTTGGCAGACTTTCCCCCACACCCTCTCACTCACGGTTACTCCATTTCAAGAGAGAACACCAGAATTCTCTTGTTTTTTACGGCAAGTCTGTTGGTGCCAAGGAGATTCAATAGGACCCGCGGCAAATTCTCGTACGGTTCGACTTTCAAGCAAGTGAAACTCTAATTTCTAGACTCCTTGATCTTCTTGTGGCTCGGTTCTAGGATTTGTAGAAGTAGTAGTTCACGGCCAACTGAATTAAAGACGGTTCGATGAAATTATGGTGTAGTTCAGCGCTTAAATCGCTTAGAAAACATAAGACTGTTGTCCTGAGCACATGAATACTGATGTTCCTTCTTGGATTGGTTGATTTATGAGGATGGTATCTTCGGAAAGTCTGAATCGGGATGAACTGAGAACATCTGAACTGCTGTTCTAGATTCGAAGCTGCCTGATCATTGTTGTTTACCATTTTGTGTGGTTCTTTGTGTTCCGAATTTTGAGACACTTCCTTCATGAGAGTTGTGCGCAACATCTTGAACAATAACATATTTTAATTTCAGAATTTTGGAGTAGAATTGGTCAGTACGTTGCCCTTGAGTATTACCGGCTTTTTCTGGGTCACTAGAGGATAAGCTACGACCTTTACTTAATTCTGATTTTCTTAAAAATTCTCCAATTCGAATCCTGGTATACTTCCTTCACAAAAGTTGTTAAATACATCCATTTCTACAACATAAAAAAATTTCAAAGCTTTTGGAGAAGGTATGAGTTGCGAAATGAGTATCTTTTAAGTGATATGCGATCTGTTTAGCAGACTGATTTTTGGTCTGTCTTTGAGTAACAAAAAGACATGATTAAAAAATGAACTAGGCTTTGTGTTACGCATAATAAATTTTATCAAAGTCTTTCCTATAACATACTTAAATTTCAGAATTTTTGGGGTTCATTTACTATATTTTTAGAATGGATTTTGGCTACTATGCAAGACTGCGCAGATTTACCCAATTACAAAGATACACTATTTTCTATGTGAAAACGTTCAAAACTTGATTTGATGTCTTCTGGAGATAAAAACATACACACTTTGAGCTTTCCAATGAGGTATGAAAAGTCTTGATATGAGGTCAAATGATGAGGCAAATAGGATCACCTATGTGATGCCAGATTCTGAAAATATTGGTCATAAATGCATAGTGTGTGATAGTTAGATGTCAAATTGTTTTTTTGGCATATGTTATTCATTGTTCCAGTGAGATATGATGAATCGCATGGCGTGAAATGATTTTGTTGTGCATGTAAAAAAAGAAAGTGCATGAGTTGTTTGATATGAAGCTACCATAAGAAAAGCCCATCGGTCTTTGTGCCAATGATGCTTCGGAGGAGTCGGGATACCCTTGTGCTGTGTGTCTGGGATGCCTTGGAGTAAGATGCATGTGACTAGTGAATTACAGAAGTCTGATCAATAAACTGGAAGTGACCCACACGGCCCAGACAGTATACTGGTTGAAGAGTGAGATGGGTTGTGGATTAAATGACATGAAGAACATTAAAATGAACTTGTGAAATGTATGTGCACTTGACATTGCATATACATATATTCATTGAATGTTGCGCTCAAGTTATATATTGTGCTTGACTTTTCATGACTACCTTGCATGTTAGGCCATTCTAGAATCAAATAATAGGTGAATCGGGTAGTCTATAAGTTAGAACTTTCATTGCTGAGCTTTGCTCCCTTGTTGAAATTTTTTTTTCTCAGATAGCTAGTCATGGCTGCTTTGCCTGCTATGTCTATTGCTCGATATGGAGTATCTATAAATTTTGAGAGCTTGTTTGATGATTTCAATTATACCGCTTTCCCTAATGTCGTTTTTACGAAGTGTATGTCAGTTTTGTGGGTTGATGTAGGGCAAGTTTCAGGGAGTATTGCCTATCGTTTTGTGGCAGTATTCGTGAGGCCTGACGAGCGTCTTTTGGGCCCGCTGCCATACCCACCTAAAAGTAGCAATGACGACAATAGTGGCAGTGCGTAGGGGAGAGTAGTGATAGGACTAGTAGCTGTACAGTCGGTCCATTTTTGGTGGTACGGTCATTTCTTTTCGGAGACGAACGTGAGAAGGGCTTTTGGCCAACTACACTAGAAATATGAGTGGATGGAACCTTTTGGCCTCTTATGTGTAGTTGATGTATAAATGGCTTGTACTTACCCTCGCAGGAGATATAAAGGAATGATGTTAATATACTTCTTAATCGGGATCCTTTGTAAATTACAAAATTTTGTCTAATTGCATAATTCGTGTCATATATGCTTTGCAAGGGACATTGCCTTCCACTTGCATTTGTATCATAACAGATTAAAGAAGATGCATTAGTAAGTGGCGCCCTAAGACGTCACAGCCTCTGGGTCTTCATGGTTCAATCTAGAGAAAAAGTGGGAGGGCAGGGGGCCTTCATGGTTCAATATGGAGAAAGAGATTAGGGATGAAGGTGAACATTGATAGAGATTCAAATTGAGATATGTTGGTGTAGATGCACGCGTGAGCTAACTATTAAAGAAGTCCCACATCAAAGAATTTGTATGGTATTGAGCAATTAATATATCATAGTTGGCTCATAATTCATTAGCTTAAGCTTTTGAGTAAAAGTAGGTCCAACTGGATATGTTGACAAGCTTAGACTTAGGCTCCCTTTTGGCGATCTCTCCCAGTGAAGGTATCGAGCTTCTGCTACGTACTTTCAACAAATGGTATCAGAGTCAATGATTGATTGATGGCCCACTCTCAATGTGTGTTGGTGTTTGGTGAATACCTCGAGAAATGAATATGGTGACGAACCCAGTAAATTCGGCAACACGAGATAATCAATGAATACCCCGTACCAATGTGGTTAGCTCAATAAAAGGTTGATTATCTTTCAGCTTACAGGATATTTTATCAAAGGAAGCATAGAAGAAAGTACAAAGGGCTGGAACAGGAACTCCTTGAATCAGCACAAGCTGTCTGGCACAATATTGGGGAGAGTAAATTTCAAAACCAACCATGAATCTGCCTTTTGTTGAAAATCTTACAGGAAGATCAACAGAAGTCATAACACTATGTCAGAAGTCACTCCTATTTTTCTGAAAAGCAGGAAGGTAGGACTTGAATTGGGGAATAAAGAAAGGAGAGAAGGAATATGGGTTCTCTTCCACATAATAGATTTGAGAAATAAAATACCGAAGATAAGAAGATGGCTCTTCGGAAACAGAGATTAATTTCCTACTCAAGGCCTGGCAGACTGGTTGGTCAAGAATGGAAATCGAAAGGGGTTGGATAACTTGATCCTTAGAAAACCAGACAGGGAAATAGAAAGCCGCCCATGCTTAAAGAAGCCAAAGAGGACCACCAAAAACCTCACTAACTTATTCTGAAGCAATGGAGGAGGAAGCGTGGGCTAAACCCCGATATAGCAAGGCTAACATGATTTTGCCTAGAGCAAGTGAGGTCCCGGATGCTAGAGCGGAGGCAACAACAACAAAATCATTCGAAATCCTAACTATGGGGTGGCAGAAAAGGAATTTACAGAGCCAGTACAAAAGAAAAGCAGTATGCTCCTCGTCGATAACTATACTCTCCTTCTTGAAGTACTTTTTTATGAATCTCCCATAAGCTATTTTAGAATCAGATAATTTACCAAGCATTGAGCGAGAATCTAGAGATAGGGTAGATGGGTCTGTACCTAAAGGAGAGAGCCCAGTAAGGCAGTATACATCAAGCAAAGTTACCGACATAAGAGAGAAAGGGAAAAAGAAGCAGTTAGTGGAAGTTGACTAAAAGCAAGAGAATGCTCCGATCAGTTCGTGATTCAAATGGTAATCAAACCAGCTAAGACGCAGAGCATTATAAATCGAAAGGGTATCCCAAAGAGGACACTTAGAAATAAGGAGTCGAAGATACCATTGGTAGAAAACTGGATCAAAGTCGGAAAAAGCCCTAAGGCGACGGAGACGAGAGTGCCACTGATATGCCAAGATAGATGACTCATGGACTGGAAGCACCTCAAATTGGTGACGTGGGAAGTGGCTTGATAGGCATTTTGGAACAGAGAATTGATTGTGAACTGCTGGACCAAGGATGTAAGAATTCTCGTAGTCATTCCCCACGGAGAGCAGATGAAATTCTTCGTTGAAATTTTCGGAATCTCGGAATAAATGGTAGCGATCAAGGGCATCTGATGCAGAAAAGGAAAAAGTTTGATCCCTAGAAGCTTTGGAAGCCATTGGGTTCAGACAAATATCGAGAGAGATTGTAGAGAATCGAAAAGTTGCAGAGAGTCAAGAAGGTGAGAATACAAAGAAATGAAGAAAGGAACGATTTTTAGAAGAAGTGTTTTGAAGACGAAAGGGAAAAGCGCGCGAAGCGAGGTGACGAAGCGACAGTAAGAATAAAACGTAAGTGTCTTTTCTTTTGGCATTTAAAAAAATTAAAAGTTATTTTAATCCTTTTAAAAGGGAGCATCTGTTGACACCAAAATAAGAATCGGCATAAATGTTCAGTCAGCTTTAATGCCGAATTTGGTGTCTAATGGAAATCAGTCATCTTCCGAAATACGTTTGGACAAATTTCGAAAACATGCTGAGAAGCAAGCGTGAATGGCATCATGTCCCGAATTTGGTAACTAATGAGAATATGTATATTTACCGAAACATGGAAAGTCATAGTTCGGGACATTGGAATATTTATGCTTCAGGATGTTGACCTTGTCCCGAAATTCGGGAAGTTTACACTTCGGGAATATACTGCCATTATAGAAAAGCGGTAAAGATGGATCACAGCTCAGCCACGTAAATTACGATAGTAGAAAGTGATGAGCAGAAAGCGGGGATAGTGAGCACGAGCATATTGTGAGAAGTTACTTGTCCATATTTGAAGTCATCCCAGCGGTTGAGATCAAGTTTTGGCGGATAATAAAACTAAAAAAAAACGTGGTTAAAAAGGATAGTTATTGAAAGTGCCAAAGTTCAAAGTTTGAAAACATAGAAGCAACTGACGAGCAGTTACAGGGTAAGTAGAGATACAAATACTCAGAAGAAAGAAGGAGAAGAGGACGAACAACAATGCAAAAACACTCAAGCTTATTTGCACTTTAGTTTCCTTCGTACTTTTACTTCCTGCATTTACAGCTTCCTGCAGTTTTAATTAGCTTTCAAGTCCTTTAGAGCTTTCATAGGAGTATTGTAATATAGTGTGAAACTTTGTTGATCTCAGACCCATTTCCAGTCCATTCAATTCCTATCCGTTCTATACAATCCTGTGTTACATTTTATTTTTCGCCATAACTCTCCTAGTAATCAAGCCACAGAACCTATTTTAATAAAAACTGAAAATCGAAGTTTCGGTGAAAGGTATTCCTCGTCGTAAAACGAGCGAACAACATACCTTCAACAAAATCCTCAAATAATTGAAGTATATATTTGCATCAGTTTGGAAAAATCATAGTTGACCTCAAAAAATACCTAATTGAGAAATTGTGATTTTGCAGTGCCTGGATCACCAAGGAGAAGTACGTTAATATCTCCACGCAGTCTGTGCTTCCCCTCAACATTTTTTTCTTGTCCTCCAAACATAGCAAGCGCTATTGCAGTTTTTATGTCCTCGTGACCATAAATTGACAGAGCGATAGATTTAATAATCTGGAAGTTTAGTTTGGCAATGTAATGAGCAAAAACAATAATCTGCCAGGTCACATATCAGATAAGTGGAATAGGGATGATCACTATGACGTACCCTTTCACCTGCTCTGGGGTCTTTAGCCAGCTTTTCAATTTCTTCTTTGTCTTCTTGAGTGAGCTTGTAAGCAGAAAAGAGATCTTGCTTCTTTGCCACATAGTTTGCTTCAACAACAGTAGCAAAGACAGGGAATCCGTTTTTTGTATTCAAAGATAGGTCAAAATTATTGGTATAAATGCCAGTAACCTCCCGGAAGAATAGAATTCATTAGAAATCAGAGTATAATCACCAGCTCAAGAGAGAAGTTGAAGATGACTGTCCAATTTCTTCCCCAGGGCGGGCCCAATCAATGAGATCATTTAGCAGTATCACTTCCTTGTATCTGTGAAGCCGATCAGCAGGAACAATTCCAGGACTCTCTTGCAGTGTAAGTTTTTGGTAATTCCGGTAGATTGTCTGGAACAAGCAAGGATAATGGATATGTGAGCTCAGTTACGTAATTCATCATCAATATCAACTAGGCCCTATATTACTTTCTCGACTTTGCAATAATGCATCCTCAATCACAAAGTGAAATATAATCACTCTTAATCCTATTGGCATTATCTGCAACATTGGGGTGAAATAAACAGGGCCACGGATCATCATTACCTGCTCAATATTGACGGTGAAAGGTCCCTTGGATTGGCATTCGGGGCAAGAACCAACCTTCACTTCGGAATAGGAATTCTGAAAGAATGGTCCAAGAATAGTCCCACACTTGTTGCAGTCATACTTTACCTGCTGCAACTGAGGAAAGACTCCGGAACGTCTAGTGACAACTCCCCCAATTCCAATCATGGTATTCAGGTGGATCTGCCTGAAAATAATAAGTCATGAAAAAGTCTTAAACATATTATATTTGTGTCAATTTAGTCATAAGCCTTTCAATTCGGCCAATCAAGTCCCAAACCTTTTGCTGATTTACTAATGTAGTCCTTTCGGCTAATTTTGGCTGGAATCGTTGACATAGACGCTAATTATCCCGTATGGCATGGCCGGCGCTGACATAAACAATCTTTACAATATTTTAATTTTTTTCCTTTTCTTTGCTCTTTCCAGCTGACCACAATCGAGGGTTGCTCTCACTCAAGCTACTATTGCCCACACCAGATCTTGCAAGGGCAACGATCGGCGAGAGCCGCCCTCAACTGGGCAATCATTGCCCAGGCTTGCTTGTGGTCGGTGAGGGCGACCCCCGCCTACAACTAACGAGTGTGGCCCTCACTTCACTCGCCACAAGGAAAAAGGAAAAAAAATCAAAAAATTATAAAAATTATTCACGTCAATGCCGGCGGCTCTACATAGGACGGCTGGTGTCTATGTCAGTGATTTCCCATCAAAATTGAACGGAAATACTTTATTAATAAATAGTTAAAAGGTTTATGACTCAATTAGCAAAATTAAAAAGTTTATGCTCCGTTTATTTTGCAGAAAATGTGATATTTCCAGAAAATATTTTCCAAGAAAATGACAAAATTTGTCGGTGTTTGGCTGAAATCTGAAAATGAACTGGAAAATATTTTTCGACATTTGGTAAGGAAAATCTTATTTGATTTTTTTATAAAAGACATACATTATTCAAGCGTTGGTAAGTTGCACATAAGCTGCCACGGAACTAGGTATGAGCACCAAGGTCCCAGGTGCAGTGTCGATGGACCTTGAATCGAGCACCAAGGATGCTCCGGAGTCTTGATCTTGGCCTCAACCAGACCTCGATGGACATAGACTTAGCCTCGATGGACCTGGGCGCTGGCACTAGGGTCTCGAGCTTGCTTTGATTAACTAGGGCAGGCGCCGGCATCCCGAACCCAACCTCAATGGACCCAGGACACGAGCCCAGGCAACAGGGTCTCGGGCACGGGCACTAAGGTCCTCGGTTCAGCCTCAATGGACAAGAGCACAAGCACCAAGGATTCAAGCCAGACCTTGATAGACTCAGGCCCGGCCTCGATTGACAAGGGCTCGAGGCGCCGGGAACCCGGGCACTAGCACCGGTATCAATTACCGGTTTGAGTCATACCTAAAAGTGTGGGAAGGAGCAACCGGCATGAGTGACCTCCTGGATATTATAATAAGAATTTTACATGCACGGCAAAATATTCAATTTGAGTCGTACCTATTGCTCATTTTGAGTCCCATTTTTTAGTATTCAACATGAACGCCCACATCATTATTGGTCGCGGGCAAAAACTTCGTATACACGCAAATTATTTCTAGAGATAGTAAAGGTCTATAGTATCTTTATCCGATTATGATTTACTAGCTTTACAAGTATAGTCAGATGCCACGAGTTTATTCCGTAAAGGAAAATTCACATATACCAATCGCCTTACTCGTGAAATCAAAAGCTTTTGTAAACGAATTGGACTCATATTAACCTAATACGTCACAACTACTAATTTTATGAATCTTTGATGATCTGATGATCAGGGTACATTGAGCTCATATGCATTCGGTCCACTCGACTAGGAAGTAGAGAATACGAGGTAATTAGTTTCCCTCTAAAACCCAAACATGATGAGTCGAGACCGGTTAGCGATCAGCTTGTTCCCTAAGCGAAGACGTAGTTGAACCTTGCACCACCCCGTCGCTCCGCGAGCCGACATGTAATGCGATTTTTGCTCCTCCCTCCTTCAAACGCTTCGCCCGAGCATCTCTTGGAGCCGCTTGAACGACTCCAACTTCTGCAGCCGTATCTGCTTGTGGAACCTCCTGATGAACAGATCCGCGACGTGGTCAATATCGTCCTCGAGGCAGAACTCATCCCCTTCCTCTTTCGCGTTCTTGACCAGGTCGATCACTGACCCGCCCAAGTCGACGTCGTCCTCTTCCTCGTCGAAGAGCGAGTGCCTCAGGTCCGGATACTTATCATCACCCTCATCGTCATATCTGCCGTAAAATTCCATGCTGCTTGTGCTCGGACGCATCTCGTTGGCCTTGGCCTCGTTCAGCACCCCGGGCCTGCTTTGGTCGGCAGTGATGTCTCCATCGTCCTCGCTGTCGCTGTCTTTGTTGTCGTGACCGAGGAGGCTGTGGATCTTGTTGGAGATGGAGCTGAACAGGACCTTCCGGTTGTTCATCAGCGAGAACAGCATGAGGCGGCCCTTCGCCGTGCTGGTCTTGCTCTTGATGGCTGAGGACTTGGCTTTGGCGATGGAGGTCAGGACGGAGAGAAAGTGCTTCAAGAAAACGGACGCTTTGTTCTTCATGCTGCTTTTCTCGCTTCTTCTGTTTCAATTTCTTGGCATATATGGTAGATAAGAGAAAAGAGAACCCTTCGGAGATGGACAAAGACAGAAAGCTTAAAGAGAATGGCTTTGAGGATTCTCTTAGATCGAGCTGTGTCCGAGGAGGACTAGTCTAAGTGCGAGATTGTTGAGTGAGAGTGTTGGTGTGTGGCCAACTTTGCATTGCTGTGCATGGAGGGAGGCCTTGAGAAAGTGCTTGACATGGGTTTTATATAGAGAAGCCATGGAAAAACGGAGCTGCCCAGTTTGGAAGCGGGGTGGAAGTTGGTTTAATTGAATGAGAATAACAGAAAAGGAAAACGAAAGAAAGAGAACGCGAGATATGTCATAATTACTCGGAGTCACTTCTTTATTTCGATTTTAGGGTTTTCTCTTTTATACGAAACAAACAAGTATCACGGGATACATCACGATGATTTTTCGAAAGTCATTTATATTTCTCTATGCTCGAGATCTGAAAGGATAGCAATGCAGACATTTGAGATTGTAATTCCCTGTCACGACACAAATCCAAAATGTTACGGCGCATAACAAGCACCAAAGACGTAGCAACGTATTTTGACACGATCATATCAGCAATTCGTTATATAATCATCTTAACACCTTCGCGTAGGGGATCTATGGACGGCGCCACCTTTTTCCTGCGGCGATCTAATAAGATTGAATATCATGCTTTTGGGTGAAGTAATTAAAATCACCTCAATAATTTTGCCTGATGGCAAAAGAAGATGCTCTCGCACCGACAAAGCAAAAAGCGGGGACCAGCCGGGAACGTGGCCTCCAATTTTACAGCCTTAACGTTGTTACGAAGATTGATAGCCGATTCGATAAATGAATGAAGGGGAAAAAGACAGGCATCTATCTACGCATTTCCATTGTTTCGTCTTTTTTCCCTTCACCTTTCGGATGCAGAAAGAAAGCAAACCGTGTTTGCTTTTTGAGACGTTTGCACGTTCTCGCAAAAGATGGTCTTGAGCCTAATAATGCAAGCGACAGCATTATTATATTGCAAGTTGAACCATTATTGGCTCCCGAAGTAGCTATCTATAGATACACAAAGAAATGACTAAGTAATCGTCATTATTTACCGTGAGACTGACTGCCTGTTCTGAGTCACAGAGGATTGATTCGAAAACTTACGCATAAGCACTAATCATTCTCCTTGCGAGATTACTTTTCTTGCACACTCCAATCCTTTGGTTTCTAGTTCTAGAAATTTTTTAACTGGAACTAAGAATTTCACCGACGCTTACTATGAACTAAGAATTTCGCCATTGTTTTGTTCAAATAAAGAAGTAGATTCACATGAAATAAGATATGATACGACGAATAATTTATACCAAATTCTAATTTTACATGAAAGAAAATGGTTGCGGGTTGAGATGCACGCGTGAGCTCAGTGTTAGAGAAGTATCATATCGAAAAATTGTTATAGTATTGAGTAGTTAATATATCTTAGTTGGCCCATAACTTATTGGCTTAAACTTTTGAGTGAAGGTGGGTCAACTAAATATGTTGACGGGCTCAGACTTGAGCTCATTCTTAGTGATCTCCTCCGGTAAAGGTATCGGATTTCTATTGCGCGTTTCCAATAAATGGTATCAGAGCCGATGGTTGATAGGTGGCCCATTTCCAATGTGTGTCGATGTTTGGTGAATATCTCAAGAAATGAATCTGGTGACGAACTTGATTTTTGGGTGAGCAATGGGCCTTCATAGTTCAATCTGGAGAAAGAGACTAGGGATGAAGGTGGGCGTTGATGGAGATTCAAATTGAGATATGTTGGTGTAGATGCACGCGTGATCTCAGTGTTAGGAAAGTCCCACATCAGAGAATTGATATTGTGTTGAACAGTTAATATATCATAATTGGCTCATAAATCATTGGCTTAAGCTTTTGAGTAAAAGTAGGTCCAACCGGATATGTTGACGGGCTCGAACTTAGATTCCCTCTTGTGGCGATCTCTCCTTGTGAAGGTATTAGGCTTCTGCTGTGTGCTCCCAACAAATGATATCAGAGTCGATAGTTGATTGGTGGCCCACTCCCAATGTGTGTCGGTGTTTAGTCAAAACCTCAAAAAATGAATATGGTGACAAACCCGGTTTCCGGGCGGTGGGCGTTATAGTGTAGCAACACGGTCCTAATGGCAGCCTTCATGGTTCAGTCTGGAGAAAGAGACTAGAGATGAAGGTGAGCATTGATAAAGATTCAAATTGAGATATATTGGTGTACATGCACTCGTGAACTCAGTGCTAGAGAAGTCCCATATCAAAAAATTACTATGGTGTTGAGTAATTAATATATTTATCCTAATTAACCCATGACTCATTGGTTAGCTTTTAAGTGAATGTGGGTTCAACTGGATAGATTGATGGGCTCAGACATGAACTCTCTCTTAGCGATCTCTCAAATGAAGGTATCAGGCTTCTACTGTATGCTTTTAACATGGCACTCGTTGCAACTAATTCGTATTTACGTTGTCGAGACCTTTTCAATTCATGTGGTGAATTTCGTAAACATACTCTCTACAAGAGATTGACGTGTCTATCATACGCTCACCAATTTTATCCCAAAACGAAAAACCCATTTAGTGTTTGCTTCCACCACTATTCGTCGTGTCAACACCAGCCTTAGACTGACTCTGTTTTAGTCACCACTGTCAACATGACGCTCTATCTGTTGGCGGGTGAAGTCAAATTTCTTTTATTAAGGTTTTTTTTTCTATTAATTTTACTTTTAGGTTGAAAGCTACCTTTTAAATCAGCTATTGATATAAGCTACTCATCAAGCGTTAAGAAGAAAATAGAGAGTAAAGAAAAGAGAGAAGAAAAAGTGAGTTTTTTTTTTGAGTATTATCAATCTCTTTGTGCTTTAATCTTAAGAGAAGATTACCATTATATTCCTACTTTTTTCGAAATCTATTAGATTCATAGAGTGTTATTGTGTGGAGATATAGCCCAGGTTTGAATGAATTTAGATAACAAATTATCCTAGTGTGTTTTTCCAATTCTGCTATTTTATTATTATATTCTGCCTAAGTGGATCGTTTTCTTTTGTTTTTTTTTTCTAGAATCGGTGTGCGATTCCCACAACACTCCCTCTCTCTCCAAATGAAAGCGATAGAGGTAGTGGTCATGGCAGCGATAGAGTCGTCATGCTAAGCAATTGCAAGTGCGAGTATTTGCGGCGGTTGCTCTTAATAAGAAATGAAATGCTACATAAGTTTATTTTTTATCCATGAAAGCCAAAAGTAAAGTAAATTTAATATGGCATATCCCTGCTGTTAATTAAATTATCCACCCAGTGCATTGTTTTCTTAAATAAGATACTGGACCACCTAAGTTCTATTACAAATATGGAATTCCCAATTCAAAATTTGTGATTTCTAATATTGAGCTAACAATTCACTAAACTCGACAACATATATTTAGTTTATTTGTTTTTTATTATCTCTTATTTTGTATTGATTCCGTACGTGAACAAATACATGTGCATGCATATTGTTAGAATATTTAAATATAAATCATGCTTTCATCTAATAATTTAAACTTTTAGAATAGTAGACAGTGATCTCATAAAATTTTACATGGCATCGGAGCATAAGATCTTGAGTTCAAATCTTTTAAAGCCCGTATCACTTTAAGTTTTTGTCAAAGTTCAGCTTACACGTGAGAGGTTTGGAACAATTGGCAATTCAATGAAACTCCGCTCATCCTTTCGACTTTCCAGTTGATCTTCGTTACATGGAATTAGAGCATCCAAATACTCAAGTGAGTAGCGATTCCATCATAGCCGAAAATATTACTTCGGTAAACTGTCTTGCTTTCTCCCTCGACTATAATGCAAAAAGCTCGACACTAATTGCCATCAATGCAGCAGTTCAACGCCTCGTCCGTGCTAACCATCCAACTACACTTCATGGAGTACCCAGTTCATGTCCTTGCTCGTGAGTTATGATCTTTTGGGCTACATCGACGGCTCCGAGCATTCATAACAAAAATTTGTTCGAGCAACCCCGGGAGACTGGTAAAAGATAGATTCGATTTATCTACATATATGTTACTACAAATTTTTTTTTATTTTGGTTCGCTTTAATTTGTTTGAATGAAATTTGACAGAAGATATAACAAAAAATATCACTTCGCTTTTGCGATTGCATGTAGTTTATAAGTTAAAAATGTAAATAAACAGCTTCTTCATTACCCTTTTAAAGAAGCAACCTAAGTCAAATCATACGAAGCAATGACTTGATCCGAGCTCATGGCGCATTGTAAGTGAAAAGTCAAGTATACGATTAACTTCATAAATGCGATATAATTACATATGCATCTATCTCTCTGCAATTTTTTACGCGAAGAAAAAAATCAATTGTCTCATTATTGCACTCAATATACGGTAGTTAATTTTACTAATATGTACCTTAGATACTAGATTAAAGTATTAATATCATAAAAAATCTCAAACCGGTACACTCGTGCCATATGCACCCAAAACCAATTTTCGTGTCACGAAAAACCTAAATCGGTACACCCGAACTGCATTAATCCTAAATTAATTTCCGTATGACGGAAAATCTCAAATATTGGGGTAAATTTGGTACAGATATATCAGTTTGGGATAAATCTGACACGGGTGTACTGGTTATTATAATTGTACCAATTTGAGATTTTTAGTGAAGCAAAATTTACTATTTCTTTGGGGTTTTTTTCGTGGTAATAGTTCTAACATTAAATTATATTTAGAGCTTTTAGGATTTTGGGCCCGGTGAATACGCACTGCTCATAGTGGGCCCATTCGCAAGCCCACTTGAATAATGGGCCTTTCCCTAAATTTCTGGGCTTAACAGATTCCCATGCTCTCTGCACATTCGGCGCGACAGTGCCCTTTGCTTGGACGGCGAGATTCTCGAAAGCGGCGCGCCGGATATCGCATCTCCGGTCGCTTTCTTTTTTTTTTCTTTTTTGGGGGATGGTCATGTCCAGTAGCTTTCGTGCAAGTGCTTTTGACCCTCTTTTGGACTTCTCACGCTTCTTTTGTTTCTCCTTTTGTCTTTTTCTTTTTCTTTTTTCAGCAGCTCATTTCTTCTTCTTCTTTTTTTTTTGGCTCATCCGACGTGGAAAATCTCGCCATTTTTTTCCCTCCCGCGCTTTTGCAGCGGACAAAAACGACGCCGTTTCGGTCGTTTCGAGTGGAGAAAAAGGCGCCTGTTTTTGCGCATCCGAAGGAAAAGAAGATGAAGAAGACGACATCATCATTGTTTAACAGTGCAAATTTATGGGTGCAATGTCTACTCAGCAAATTGAGCCCCAAAGAAACGGCAAGGAAAATTTTAAGGAGAGCAGAACACTTGCTAGGATTCATTAGTTTTGTTTTTTTTCTTAAATTTCATTTTTTTATATTTGGAATAAGTGAGTTTTTTTTTTAAGTGTCAATCTTTTAATTTCCAATATGTGGTGATATGCCTCGTTTTTATAGAGTTTAATTAATGCCCTTAAAATGCCCGTTAATTGAAAAAAAGCCATTCCTTACCATTAGAACTAACCCTTTTCTCTTCTTTCCAATCATAGGATTATCGAGGAAACAGCACATAAAAAGGTGAGAATTTTCGTAGGAGCAACGAAAGAAAAGGGTTGCTTATTCCGATGTGTTTGCAATGACTTTTGCTTTTGACTTTAGAATTTTGATAATTAGATTTGACTAAGCAAACCTCAAGAATAAGTATAGAAATAGATACCGTCTGAAGTTAGGCAAAATTTTTCCGATATTTTTATAGAATTCAAAATGATCTTTTCATTTTAATTTTAAAATAAAACCAAAACGAACGAACTTCGTTTTTAGTTTTTATTCATGCTTCGTGGGATGAAATCTCATTTGGCAAAACCAATCCATGCATAAAAAGAGGGTAAATTTTCAATTAAGGACCCAAAGTAGGGTCAAATTTTCAAAAAAGGATCCAGAGTAGACATAGTGTTAAATAAAGGCCTGAAGTGTCCAATCAATTGCAAATAAGGGCTCGAAGTCCCAATTAGTCTCAAGTAAGGGCCTGAGTTTGCCGGCTGGTCAAATGTTCAATTGTCAGCAAGCACATTACTTTTCTGATCACCGAAACAGTAATTTTTTTAAAATTTTCAAATTTTTTTCTTTTTTTTTCCTTTTTCTATTTTTTTCTTTTCCTTTTCTTTTATTTTTTCCTCTCTTCCCTCATCTGGCCATAGCCGGGACCGGCGGAGGTCATCAGCCTTAGGCAGAGGTTGCCCTCGCCGCCATCGAGCAAGGGCCGCCCTTGCCTGGGTTGGCAAGAGTCGCTCTCACCGGTGTCGGGCGACCTTTGCCCGACCCTGGGTCACCCTCGCTGGCGTCGGGCAAGGGCCACCCTCGCCTGGGCTGGGCGAGCAAGGGCCACCCTCGTCGGCGTTAGGCAAGGGCTGCCCTCGCCGAATCTGGCGAGGGTCGCCCTAGTCCGCCCAGCCCAGGCGAAGGCAACCCTTGCCCGACGCCGGTGAGGGTAGCTTCTGCTGGCCTTGGCTATGGTTGGCAGAAGGAAGAAAGGAAAAAAGAAAAGAAAAGAAAAGAAAAAAATCTAAAATTTTACTATTTCGACAATCGAAACAGTAACGTGCTTGCCTGCCGGTGAACATTTGACCAGCCGGCGAACCCAGACCTTTACTTGAGATTAATTGGGACTTTGGGTTCTTATTTGAGATGATTAGACATTTCATGCTCTTATTCAATACTATATCTACTTTGAATTATTTTTTGAGAATTTGACCTCACTTTAGGTCTTTAATTGGAATTTTTCCTAAAAAGAGGGAACTAAGAAAAAAAAAGGAAAAGAAAAGCAAAGCCGAAAAGAGAAACAGCACGCATTTTTTGTTCTTCTCTTTTTCAAGACCCGCGAACTTTGCCAGTTGTACCATCAGGGTCATTCCACGAGAAGAGAGCCTAATAACAGCTGAAAAAAAAGGGCGGGAGTTTAATCAAAAAAAGAAAAGAAATTAAAATACGAGGATCGTTGATTTTTTATTAACGAGGGTCACTCATTACATTACACACTTAGCATATACAATAAAAAAATATCATCATTTTCTATAACATTCATTATCACACACCATTAAAAAAATGCTGCATTAAATTTTTCCTTGATTTTTTTTATTGGACAAGACTCGCTTGTTAATAAATCTGAAAAGAAAAAGGAAATATAAATTTCGTAGGCTGAAAGAGAAAAGCAAAATGTAAAAAAAAATGAAAGGGATAATAACATGAACAGTCCTTGAATTTTCGTTTTTATTCTTAAACTTTTAATTTGTTCAATATGATCGTTGCATTTTTTATACATTTTCAATTTAACCCCTAAACTATCCATTAATTAAAATTCAATGAATATATTAGTTCGGTGGCTATATTGAATATGTAGTAATTTAACAAATTAAAATTTTAAAATTTATATTATATATTAAATTAAAATTTAAGAATTATGTTGAATAAATTATAACTTCATGCGTCACGTTATGTTATGTATTGGATGAGGGACTGTTTGTTATTTTCCCAAAATAAAAATAAAAATGACGAGACCATCAACATCGCCAGAAGCACAGGGAGCGAGACAATTGGAGCCTGTACGTCCGTACCAGTGTCAGCTCTTGTCCTCCACCCTCGTCGCCTCAAACAGCTTCACTGTAAATTACGCACGCAGAGAAAAATAGAGAGACAGAAGAGAGAGAGAGAGAGAGATCGAGCTCGCGAGCTCGCTCGTCCACCTGTCCTCCGACTCTCCAGCAGCGCACCCTCCCCTCGCCGAGAAAAGAGCGAAAAAGGAAAGGCAACGAGAACGTGAGGCAAACATCGGCGATCCCGAGCTGCTGCTTCGCTGTGAATCGCGCCACGGCTCGGGCCGCATCTTTGCCATTCCTCGGGTGCCGTCTCGTCCAACATTCGCCCTGCCCTCCCCGTTGTCCCTTTCCCCGCAGACCGAAGATCAGAGAGAGAGAGAGAGAGAGAGAGAAGCTCCTTCTCTTTCCATTTCCGGCCGAGCTCTCTCGATCCGTGCCATCGGAGGACGAACTTCTCCATCGCCGCGGCGGTTGGAGCGTCCTCGATTCCTTTCTCTCTCCATCCCGCCCTCCCTCCCTCCTCCTCCTTTTGGACCTCCGGGTAACGCGGCGGTGTGAGGCTCTGCTTTCGATTCGCTCGGTTTCGGCGCTTTAGATCTCTGCTTTCGAGGACGCGGCTGTGGTGCGGATTGCGGCTGACGTCGGGAGCTTCTTTCGATTCCGGCGCGCGTTTTTGTAGATCGGAAAGGAGGCGGAGCGCGTCCGGAAACTCTGCGCGGAGCGTGTTCCTGAGGACGCATTCGGTTCCCGAGTGCGCGGGCGGCGCGCGTGAGAGAGGGGGGAGGAAAGACAAAGGTAGGAGGAGGAGATCGAATGCGGTGGACATAATGCAGGACAGAATGTATGCCAACGCGTTGCCTCCTCATATTTCCGATTCTGATCGGCGGATCATCGACGGCGGGCCGTCGTTACGTGTGTATCAAACTTGGAATGGAAGCAATGTGAGCTCATCCTCCATGCTATTTTGTTGAATTTGCTTCTGAAGTCTCGTTATCTGCACTTTGGTAGACAATAGTTTGTGCTCTATTGCCTGCCATCGTATATTATTTCTCCAATTATAGGGGCTTCTGCATGATAGCGAAACGAAACCTCCGTTGAACTGTGCTGGCAATTACGGAGGAACTGAGGAACTTTTAGTTTTCGAACCTGCAAAAGCGATTCAATAGTACTCTGTTGTTATGGTAGCTTGGAGTATCTGTCTTCGGGAGCCCGGAGAGTGTTTTTGAGAAGAAAACTTATCAATTCACGGTGCACGTGGGTCTTCTTTTCCGTCTCTGGCATGTTTTTCAACAATTAGAGGTTTGGAAAGTGGAATTTTGTCGACAAAGCATAGGCAGTTTATATTATCTTCTTGTAACCATCACGGAATTGTATCCTCGTTTCCTTAAATGGTGGTACGGAAAGAATTATTACTCGGATGATAGTAACTCTGAATTATTTATTAGCCGTACCCACAGAAACTTCGGTGCTGTGCCAGGTGGCACAGAAGATCGGAAGATAATGCCTGACTGGCTAGATCAGTTGATCCATATATGGTTTGCCATCCCGTGTAATTCATAGAGTAGTTTTAATTTGGCCTTCACAACTGTTGCTTCAAGCTACAATTCAGTAATGATATATACGTTCCGCATTAAATTTTTATAGCTGCATCTCAGGATTACAACGAAGCTTTTGGCCTTACTCCTAATTTTACCTATCTTTAGCGGGAACTCCAGATAGAATATTCATATGATTGCATAAACTATAATACTCTACTTTTTTAAATTGATAATTTACTGATCATAGGACCTGAAAAATTAGTGAGACAATACAAGGATGCGAATATTTTCCGTTGGCTGCTTTCACTCTAGTCCTTTTATTTATTTCGCTCTTGGAGATACTTGGTGGCTGTGCATCAAATGCATCCACATGATTCTCAAGCCAAAAGTTTAACTGCTTCTCTTAGATGTTTTGCAGAGATTTTGCTGTGGAGGCAGACTTATATTTGGCCCAGATGCAAGGTCACTATTCCTGACGGTGCTCTTAATTGTGACTCCAGTTATTCTGTTTTGCACCTTTGTTTCGCAAAGGCTCTTTC
This sequence comes from Syzygium jambos, assembly GCA_031216235.1. Taxonomy (NCBI): domain Eukaryota; kingdom Viridiplantae; phylum Streptophyta; class Magnoliopsida; order Myrtales; family Myrtaceae; genus Syzygium; species Syzygium jambos. The sequence continues at coordinate 42,548,915 of CM062221.1, read as the reverse complement.
ACGAGTTCGATGACCACATAGGCTATTTAATCGTGGCTATAAGTGCCATCTTCACACTATACGTGAGTACTTATGCACTGAATTCATTGCTTACTCTCCTTTGAATATGAAGCCGGATATTTTCAGGTCCATTTTGCAGGGAAGATCAACATTGAAATTCTTCCATGAAATTTCATTTTGTTGGCAATTGAATGACAGTAAGAGTAATTTTTGAATTTGAAATCTCAAGATGACACAAGTAAGGCTCGCTGAAACTTAAGAATAACGTTCATTAGTTTGATAATTACTAAGTGAGGATCATATTTAGTTTAACTAGATGATGGATGGAATGGGTCATCTTACAGATTCTCGTCCTGAATATGCTCTCATAACTGAAATTGCCTATATTTTCATTATTTAATACTTTTCAGCATTTGATCGACTTGTTAAACTGCAGATTGTCATCCTCCTTTTCCTCACATCAGGAAGAGATCCGGGCATTATTCCTCGTAATCTACACCCTCCAGATCCAGAGGATGAAGCTGATGGCTCCAATCTATCTGCAGATTGGCCTGTCAGTAGGATCGGTGGTCCTAATCTGCCACCCACAAAAGATGTTACTGTCAGGGGAATGGTAGTCAAAGTCAAATATTGTCAAACATGCATGCTATATCGTCCACCAAGATGCTCTCACTGCTCAATATGTAATAACTGTGTTGAACGGTTTGATCACCACTGTCCGTGGGTGGGACAATGCATTGGGAAGGTACGCTTTTTTTGGAAGTTGTTGTTCATTTCTTTCACTCTTTTGAATTAGACAAATGAAACTAAGCAAAGAGAATGAATTTATGGTGAAAGAGTGCACTTGTGCCCTCCAATGGTTAAGTTTCATGATAGAAATCAGGTTGATGATTAGTTTAGGTGGTTTGTGAAATTGTTTTCTTATGGTATTCTGCTAGCTCTCCGCATTTGAGATGCCTTTGTTCTTTTAGTATAACTGACATATCAACTGCTTTTTTCTGCAGAGGAACTACAGATTCTTTTTTATGTTCATTTCATCGACAACAATGCTCTGCCTATATGTCTTTGCTTTCTGCTGGGTGAACATCAGCAAGATAATGGATGAATATCAGTGTGATCTTTGGAGAGCTCTTGTTAAGTCTCCTACGTCAGGAGTACTCATAATCTACACATTCATAGCTGCATGGTTCGTTGGAGGCCTCACCGGATTTCATCTTTATTTGATCATAACCAATCAGGTTCCTTTCTCTCTATGCTTACAGATGTTTGGCCTTGCTTTAGCTTTCCTCTTTACATCTGATTACGGAATAATCACTTTTTTTGTGCAGACAACTTATGAGAATTTCCGATATCGATATGATTGCAAGATGAATCCTTATAACCGGGGTTGCGCGGGCAATCTTTGGGAGATATTTTTCTCCAAAATACCTCCTTCCAAAAATAATTTCAGGGCAAAGGTTAAGGGGGAGGCATCTTCTGTTTACAATTCGGTTTCGGCAGGGCCAACCATGAGTCCGGAGATGCCCAAAACAAGCTTTGATGTGGAGATGGGGAAAAGGCAAGCGGTTGCTGCTGAGGATTTGGAAGATATACAGAGCCAGATTGATAGTGTCGGTGGACTTGAGAGATGCGGAACTCTACCCCCTCATACAAAGTGGGATCAAAAGAACAATTGGGAGATCACACCTGACATGAGGATGTTAGCTGCTGAGTTTGGAATGCAATATGGTCCGAGCCCAACTGAAAGAGAGAAAATTCATGGTGACCAATAGCTTTTCTAGTCGAACTCCTGATTTTAGGAATAGGGTTTGTTATTATCTTGTACCAGTACAGATTTCTGCTTAATTAGAAATTATATTCAGCAAATTGGCAAACTTTAAGTGAGATTTGGTAATGGATCCTTACCACTTGAAAATTTGTCTGAGAGTGATCTGTCTTAAGCTAAGGGGTTAAATGCTTATCGAACTCCATGTACTCATTGTACCATAGTGCTTTAGCTTTTTAGGATTTTTTTAGATGTCTCTGCTTGCAATCTGTTGGACAATCTTGGCACCTTCAAGTTTTTAATCCTAAGTCCTCTCTTAGTAATCTTATGATTGTTGAAGAGGATACAAACGATGCTGGGAACAGTAGGTGCCGTTGCATGATTTTTACAGTGGTGGCTTGGAGTAATTCTCCTTGCATCATTTTCTTTCGAGGTACCTGAAGCCTGCAACTTATTGTAGCGATCATGTGTAGATCAATCAAGGTATCTTTTTTGAATCACATGCAACAAAGATGGATAATTCATGGGGAGGAGCATGGCGTCATTCATACTTTTTTCATTTTTTGATAGATAAGGGTGAAGCTTCATTCGTACTTAGTACCTGTAAAGCATGTGATTATGAGGCCTTACTTGCCGTTGAAATGCATTCTTTCATCAACGAGATTGCACTTACCGAGATGCATATTGGCCTCTAAAATGTAGTTTTGCTTCTTGTGGAGCATGAAAATCATGATTGGAAAACCGGGATGGCGCTATACGATCTCGTTACTTTCGACGTCGGAAGGGGCTTTGTGCATCTCTGTTCTTCTCAAATTCCGTATTCTTTCTTGTCTGTCATAGGAAATCTACTTTTCACTATTCAAAGTGCTGGTTTGGTTGTCGACATTAGTTTGTTCCAGTTAAGTATGTCATTTGATAGAAAGAAAAATTCCTTCTGAATACGGAGACAGAGCGACCCGACTCATTGCTACTCTTGCCAATATATATGTTACTTCAGAGATAGCCATCACGGAATGTGAACTTTGCTCGTAATTCATTCATCTATCGCGTTTCATTTCTTTACTTATGCATCTAACGTAGCCATCTCAACAGAATTCTATCTCATCCGGTCACGATCTTTCCAATATGTTCTTTGGTCGACCACGAGGATGCACCTGTTTGTCAAGCAATGCTTAGTGCTCTCGCTAGACAATTACATAAATCACATGTATAATGATTTGTTCTCTGGGCAATGAACTCACCACGTATTCATAAAAGACTCGAATTCAGAGATTGATACCTTCCCGACTTGTTTCTAACCAAGCAACTTGGACAAAAACAACCATCTTAGCAGGAACGGAATTACAACATACCGATGCAGTCAGGATGAGGAGGTTGCCGTCCAATTTACAGAGTTGAAGTCCTGTGGAACTCTTATTAGGTGACTCATAAAGTCCAGTTCATCATTCCAAAACCCTTCTTCTTTTACACTACAAAGTAACAACATCGTATCAAGAACAATTACAAAATGCCTTTGCTCCCTTGAGCAAGTCAACCGGGAAACACGTAGCTTTTTGGTGTGAACACTTGCCCATATTCTATGTTAAAAGGAATGAGCCGTCAACCTCCCTCTCAGGCCTCCGGTTTTTTGACTGTTGCATTCAAAACGAGTCAGAAAATTGGAAGCCTTCGAGGGAGATTGAAGATCATCCTTTCACTTCAAAGTTTCTGTCAACTCGACTTGGCAAAACCATGCCAACACTCACGGAGTTTATTATAGGAGCAAAAGCGGGACAAAGAGGAGGCATTTGAATTCGAATCCCTTATCACCTTCTTTATCCACAAGGCACTTGTCTCCATGAACTCGAATTGCGCCACATAAACAAGTTAGATATATACGGAATCCACTAATCCATGATACACATGAATGAGTTACCTCCAGTGCCACCCACCAGAGATGGGTATGTCAACTACTAGCAAGATTCTTCCATCTCAATGATAGTGCCCGGGATAAGGTTTTGCTTTCTCAGATTTGATGCCTGAATTGATGCCGAATACAATATGGATTGGAGGCAAAAGGGAGTCATAGATCCGAACAATTTTCCTAAGTTTGTCGAAGTTTGGTTTTCTTTTGCCGGGATAAAGATGATATTCTTGAGTTGACTTACGGGAAAAACGCGATAACTGTTGAATTAACTGGACTTGACCTGTTCCCCTCCTTCGAAACCCCATTTCTGAGAGCAATGCTTTTTATATTACTGAATGAGAAGTTTCGGTTACTAAATCGGTTTGAGAACCTCATTCCTCCACCATTAGCGTTCTATTTCCACACTGTGTGGACAATAATGCAGCAAGAATAGATGCCTTTACTTGTCGACGCTAGATGCACAGGAAAATGTTAACCAAGCTACTAGTATATATCACAGCCTACCAACAAGACAAACTCAGTTTGGTCTGGGTTTCTCCGAAAGACTCGAGGGTATTGGAGAATAATCATTTGGTGGTTTTATTGATCAGTCTGCTGTTCAGACATGCTTGGTTTTGTATCTTAGATTACTCCAACGTGTTGGTAACCGTTGAAGTGAGTTCATATAGTATCCTCTCCAGCATGGAGTTCCTAATAAACCATCTATACTTAGGCAGCTACAGATCATTCAGGACGATTCATTTAGCTAAGTAAAAATGACTCGTCTCTTATTTTTCAAAAGAACAGATGCTCAGTAGTCAGTAGCAGTGTATCTCTGGAAGATGGGACCGATAATTCAATATCGGAACATAAGCAAGGAACGCAATTGCTAGGGAAAGTAAGGCAAAGAGAGAACAAATAAACGCAGTGAACAAAGTTTTTTGACCCTAAAGTAGATTAGTCACCATCACCAATCTGGATGCAAATTCTGCAGGCCTTCAGGTGCAGTCAATTGTCCTAACCCTATCATACTGCTGTCATGACTTCTCTTAACCCCAGTCCTTGATTGCCCAGCCGGATCAACCCCTAAGAAATCAACTGTCATTTTTTCACGTCCTCCTGTGTAGTATTCTCCACCAAGTATGTTGCCAACATTCCTATTGTCATGCATAAAAAGTGCCGAGTCGGCTAATCCGACCTGTGGAACAGGACCAGTGCTCGGATTCTCCACTTCCATCAATGCATTATGTTTTCCGACACATCGCCTCAGCTCCGTGTTGTTAACTATAGAACTTCCATCCTGCACTGACCCAGAAGAGTTTACTGAGCCGCCAGCTGAGTAACCAGAAAATCCTCTGTATAGTATCGGAGAGATCATGTTATCACTTATTTTTGCACCCATTTCAGCAGCCTTCTGAAGCAAGGCCGTTGCGGACATGTAAGCAGAGGCCGTGCTGAGAGAGGCAAGGCTGTTCGATCCGCCAATCGAGGCCATACATGCTCGGGAAGCTCTCACGTTATTGAAAGGATCCACAATAGTCGGTATTACAACCCCTGCTGAGTTGAGAGCCAGTGGCCTCAGCGAGGTGTCCATGTCCTCATTATTAAAGGACAAGTTCATCATAGAGTCTACGTTTGAGGAGGAATCGCCTGGCAGCAAGGGGTTTAAGGCCTCTTGAGTTTGGTTTTGTGACATTCCTCCTCCAAAAGCTGTGAGGTTCTGATTCATTCCGTCATTTTCTTCTGTCGATGCATTGCAGAAGGCTCTATGCGTGACGAAGCTGTCTTTCCTGTGAATTGGTGTTGATAACAATAACTTATATCAGCAATTATTGTTTTTCCCAATCCTCTTGAACTGAAAGTCAAAGTTGGCCTAGGAAATTCTTGGAAGAGAAACTTGTACGTTGAAGAGTGTTCTATGGATCATAGAGAACTGCGACTAGGAGTGTTTTACCTTGAGAAAATCGTTCCGCACTCACAACGATACTCTCTCGTACCACAGATTTTGGTATGCGCCTTCCAATCTGATTGGACGGCATACCTTTTCAAGCACTTGTCGCATTTCCATTTCTTTTCTCCGTGCTTTCTGCAGTAGTGCTTCTTTATGCCAGTCAAATCGCCGAGAGCCCGACTGGGGTCGTGGTGCACACAGTTCGGCTCAGGGCAAATATAAACTCTCTTCTTGGCCTGTGTGCTTGGCCTCTGCTTTAGCTTCCAGGGCAAGTTGTGGCCTCTCCTGTGAAGCTGGAGGTTTTGATCTCTCTGAAATCCTTTATGGCACACCTCACAGATGTACCTGTTGGTCGCCATTAGAGTCCTTGGAGATAGGGCTACAACTTCTGCATCCGGGTCTGCGATATTTTGTCATACAACGAAAGAAAGGATCTTAGTTTCACAAAACATAAATGCTGTAATCTCTGCAGCTAAATTTAACTGAGGACTATTTAACAGGAAATAATCTTCCTCCCTGTCCTTTCTCAAAGGTATTAGTTGTAGATATCAGCTCATTCCCATTTTTTAAGCAGTCATTAATGATGTTGAAAGACTCCCACAGATTCTTGTAATGGCAGAGGCCCAGAGGCTTATAGTCAACAAACGGGTTGTCAAGATTACACGTGTGCTTTGACTGAAAACCATCGTGATTTTGATGGAAAAGTTCACCGTCAGAAGCCTAGTTTGAATTATAGCATTCATCTTTGCAACGTTGTACTCTAAAGTAGTTCCCTCAACAGCTTTTAATACTATGTTAAGTTTAACCCACTAACAAGAGAACTTTCTCTTCTTAATTCGACTTCTTGTTACGAGTACCATGCATTCTTATGGTGCAAATAAATGAAACACCTGTACTTACCGGGGTTTCCTGGAAGGTTCCGCTTCTTTTTGGATGCTGTCGAAGGTGGAGGAGTGGCAGCATCGCTGCTGTTCTCAATCATGACAGGGCTTCCATTGGAGGACTGCGAGAAGTTATTGGCACTCTGAAACTGTTCATCATCTTCAAAACCCTGAACATAGTTTGACATATTTGAAATGGTGCTTCGGTTATTATCTCCCAGTGTTGGAAGGTGGGGAACTGAATATAAATACGCGATGGACAATGTAGAACTCGGGTTTTGCCGACAAAAGGAAGAAAAAATTCCAAGCCAAACTCGATGGAAATTGCATGGTCCACTTAAGTAATATTATAGTCTAATTAAGAAATTCCGTGATGACAACATCTTCATGTCAATAATGCTTCCTGGTAAAACCAAGTACCATTCAGATTGAAACTGTAGAACTCGGGATCTGCTTGTCCTGTTTGGTTGTAGTAAGCAGAAGTCAGCTCATCTTTTGGACCGACCCTTTATATTTTAGTGGCAAGAATGAAGAGTTCATGAATGAGTGCAACGATTAGTTCATTCCGTGTAAATTTTAGTGGTTTGGCTTGAGATCGATCTGAATAATCATTTACTTTATAAAAGCGTTGCCGTACCTGTCTCGGCATGAAGACCGTGAGATAAATATGATTTTGAGGACATGAAGACAATAAGAAAAGGGACACAAAAGAGAGTGACAAAGGAGAGATCCGTGTGAAGAGACAAGAAGTAGCCTTCTGGTGTGGTTTGTCTAAGTCTTGATTGTGAATGTGAAGACGTGCTTCTGTGATCATCCTTTGGATGCCACCATCGAAGGTTTGGAGCATATGTGCTTGTCAGGACTTCTTGTCATTGAGCTTCAGGGTGGTTTAAACAAGTTCATCTCAGACTCAAAAGAGTGGCCATTGATCAGAAATTCTTCGATTAATTTATGCTTTTTCCGAGCCAATAACCAGTGCGGTTGGTACCGGATCGCACAGCGAAAGACGATCTTTCGGTGTTACCGTAGAATTAGGCGAATTGTTGAGGTGTAGAACAAAAGAAAGAAGTCATTTCTGTGGATTGAGTAGTCTATTAATCTGTTTAAAAGCTAGCGAAGGACGTCCGGAAGTGATATCGTGCAACATTAAGAAAAGAGATTGACAAACTCTCTTTTATCACTTAATATAATCTTCTTTTCGCATTTGTTGGATTATAATGCAAATTTCCATCTTAAACTGTATATCAAAATAGTTCTTATCTATATTTTGAACTTATGGAGCAGGAAAAATCAATAAAAATCAAAACTGGGTCGTTAAATGCGTGCACTATTTCTTAGGCTTTAATTATTCACGGTAGATTTAGACATTAAAATTCGTTCTCATAATTTGAACTGAGAACAAGAAAGGGCGATGACTAGCTAGGCCGATTTACAAGCGCGGCGTGTTAGCGACGAGAAATCAAGTCCGGAAATTAGTTTCAAGAGACAGATTCAATTTGGAAATTATTTTTATGGAGGGAATTATTTTCATAAAAAGAAAAAAAAAAGCAGGAGTTTCTAAATCTTGTCTTATTTGCAGGTAAACACCCCCTAAGTCGCACCATTTGTAATCTTAAACGCCCTTAATCCCTTTGTTTTTGGTCAGCATTCTTTAATCCTTCGAAGGTTTGACATGGTCGATGCGCGTCCCACTAAGTTGCAAAAACAAGATGTAATAACATGATAATTAATTCCGATCCCTTGCTTTTACATGATCATTAGACACAGCTTCCTCTCTTTTTTTAATGCTCTTCAACCGAAAAATAAGCAAAAGAAAAAATTAAAAAAGAGAAAATCAAAATACACGCAAATGGGAGGGCTAATAGATTTCACTTCTTTAGCCCAACACAAACCCCATCACCCAGAACCCTTCAACCCCGCAAAATCAGAAAAAAAAAATTAAAAATAAGGATAAAATATAATAACTCCAAGACGGCAAACGGCAAAAATTACTTTTTAAGATTTACAGAAAATAGAAATTATTGATTAAGGCTAAAAATAGTACGCAGATGACGAGCCCAAATCGAACCCGTCCACGCCCTTATCCGAGACCTGCGGCATCCTCCCGAAGAGTGGGCCTGGGTGATCCACGAACTCGTTCGGGTCAAAGCCCATGTACGGCCCGTTTGACGGCCCAGGAACGTTGCCGCTCAGGCCCTGCTCTTGCAGCCCCAAATAGCCCATATCGGCCCAACCATCGTGGCCCATATCCAAGCCCGACCCGTAGCAGCTGGACATGTCGGGCGGAAATGGCGGGAGCTCGGTCTCGTCGTAGGACTGCGGGCGGGCCGCGTGCCCGAAGTCGGCAATGCCCGTCACCGGATCGTAGGGACCACCGCCGAGGGACCCGTCAGCCCACCCGTTTTGGGCTGGCAGCCCGGACGTGAAGTCCACGTTGCAGGCGCTCATGGAGCCCGGCGAATAAAAGAGCTGATGAGTGGGGTTGTTGTTGTTCTTGTTATTTTGATGATGCTGTTCTTGTTGTTGATGATGATGCTGAGAGATGAAGAGCGCGGCGATGTCGCTGTGGGCCTCATCGGGGGAGACGAGGGAGGTGACCGAGGAGCCCGGGGGCATGTCGGAGTAGACGAAGTTAGTCCGAGCCTTAGCGCCCCGCATGGACCGGGCGGCCCGGTCGTAGGCAAGGGCGGCCTCCTCAGCCGTGTCGAAGGTCCCGAGCCAGTGCCGCTCCTTGGTGGTGGGGTCCCGTATCTCCGCCGCGTACCGGCCCCATGGCCGCCGCCTCACCCCAAGGAATCTCGCTGGGGCCACCCCGTCGTCTTGGTGGGTTTGGAGGGGGGGCGACGGTTGCTGCTGCTGATGCTTTCTTTTGGGCTTTGAAGGCGATGGTGAGTTGACCGGTGATGACGAGGTGGTGAAGTTCAAGTGATCCATGATGAGTGAACTAGTGGCAATGCCTATATGATCATGCGGAGAGAGAAAGTGTGTGGGGTTTGCCGGGTTGTGTTGAGAAGTTTCAGAACAAGTTGTGTTGTGGCTGTGACTTGGGTTTAAGGGCTCTGCATGGATTGAGGGGTTTAAATAAGGAGGAGGTGCTGTTATATAGACCCGCGTCCGTTTGCAATAATTGTCGTTAACCAAGTTGTTAATTGCATTCCAATCCCTATTACTTTTGCATTAGTGATGATGTTTAACAATCAAATTAATCTTTTTTTTTCCCTGAAAAAGTTCAATACCCACTAATATTGCTGGCTTTGTGTTGCACTGTGGCCAAAATAGAAAATGAAAAAAAAAATTGAAATCGTTGCGCTGAAATATTTGTGTTTTGGGGACTGTGGCCAGACACTTCTAGCAGAAGCCGTTAGACACGCATTAAACGGGCGCTCATGAAGAGAGTTAGTGGCTTTGAGAAATCACTCACATAAATGACTTGAGCATTTATACTTTGCTTTGATGTCAACATTTTAAAGTGCCTCTTGAGGTCGATCTCATAGCCATTGAGATCAAAATGACTGGCTTTGAATGTCAGTCTCGGCGTTCCGTCTTCTCTTCTCCCGTGACCTGTTGTAGTCTTACTCGCAAGCTAATATCTGTAAATCTTTTAGGACCCTTGGCTTTGAATGCATTGGCAAAATCTGAGTGAAGTCATGAGGTACTTTCAGTATGATGTGGGGACTATCATCATGCGGAAAAAGATAATGGGTCAAATCCAGAGTTCACATTGAACACCTCACACGTTACACTAGTCACAGATGTCTTAATGTCAAAGGAAAGCTGTCCTGAAAATCTACATATGAAAAAAATTCAAACGCATGGTCCAGGCTTATATCCTCCTCTAATCATTTACTCACCTAATCCAAAAAGCCCCTAACATGTGATCACCAGAGATATAGTGTATGAGTGCAGAAGTGTGTGTGTCCCTCTCTCTCTCTCTCTCTCTCTCTCTCTCTCTCTCTCTCTCTCTCAATTCAATCCCAATCATAGAGCGTACTGAACCAAATCAATGCTATGATGAGCCCCTGCATGCTTATCATGAAAACGAAACGACCCAAAGCTTTTATCCCAAAAGGCCATCAAAAAGACTTAAGAGGATTCTTCTGTACCTTATGATTGCTCAATTCATGCCTGCAGCGATCCAATCATCAATCCCATATTGTCAGATGATTAAATCAACTGTCAGAAGAATCCAGCACCCCCCATCATCCCTTGTTTATATTAAAACCCTACATTTTCCCACCGACTATTCAGTCTCCCATTCTTTGAACATCTAAGATCGGTACATAAGTAGATTTCTCTTTCCAAGCTCTCTTCCTTTTTATTATTTTTCAAAGCACAGTTCGAGAGCCATGACTTCTCAAATGAGTGCGTCTGCCCTCACTCCTGTGAATAAAAAAGCTCACGTTACCCTATATTCAATGCACATTAGAGAGACTCAAAAGAGTCTTGAGCTCACACGAAGGAATATAATTATCTCAGCCATGTGCGTCCATTTCGAACCAAATACAGATGATGATATGTTCCACAAGGGCTCTCGCTGCTTTTCAACCCAAAGTTCGCTTTTTGATCGATTTTTGTAGTTTTTTTTATCGCCATGAGAGTGGCTTTTCCCTCTTTGATTGTTTAGTGGATTTTGGACCTTCTTAGTTGCACGGTAGCATGGAAAGGATAGAGACGCTCGAGGGCAAAATTTATGTTGGGTTGCATGTGAGAGAGGGACACATAGGGAAAGCTTTCTTTATTGAAGTAAGCAAAATTCTAGGTAAGACGACCTACGGAGTAAAAGCAAAGACTAGAAGAGTGGTCGAGGCCTTTGACGAAATAGAGAGAAGTAGTAAGAAACAAAATGACGCGTCACTTTAAGATGTGCGTTGTTTTCCTCAAACGCTTCTTCAACCGGACGGATTGGTGGATAGGGAATATTAATATCACTCGAATATATATTTTGTTGAGTTTGCACGTGGGTGATGCCCATCTTGTAACTTATCAATTAGAGACGCGATTGGAGATAGCGATGGAGGAAAGTGTAGCGGTTTTCACAATTTGGTTGCTTCAAATTTACTTGGGGAAAACAAACAAGATAGTTTTGACTACTTTGACCGAAGATTAGAGCATGTATTCTAGAGATATAGGTTAGGATATTCCCATGCCTAATATATAACTTTATGGGATTGGTTTAGAGGATAAGGAATGTGTGTAGATGAGGTGCATGACACAAGTATGATTCCTCACATACCACTGAGCGCAAGCCATTTCATGTTGGGGTCACCTATCTAGGTCTCGGCTCACATTTTACCTAGTTTATGAGGTCAGTTGGGTATCTCACGATTTTAGAATTTACTCAACTTCATGGGAGCTTTCTTATTATAAAAAGAAAAATGGATAACACTACGTAGCTTATATTCAAATCTGAGCTTTCAGTTGGACTTACAGAGATTTCACAGTATTTCTACAATGGGAAGTCAAAAAGGTAGTGCAATTTGTTTTTCTATAATCATTCATTGGCATTTGATAGATTGAAGGACAAATTCAAACCCTTATCAACATAAGTCTTCAACAAGGACTAGCACAAAAAAGAGAATCCTTCTTTTGCTGTTACTTAAAGTCCAAGATTACTCTCTCTCTCTCCACCCTCATGTGCAAGCACATGAAAAATAGTGGAAATTCATGATTGCTTCGCTTCATTAAATAAACAAGAAATAAAAGGGTCTCTCAGCTTGATCAAAAGTAATTGGGGTACAGGTAGTTCTTGTGGGTTACTTTCATATTAGCGAACTGCCTACAGGAGTTGAAACTCCCTTCCTGTCACTCCCGGGCGCGGGTGGCTACTATACCAGCTTATCTAAAAAGTAGCCTGTAGAAGCAGATGCAGGATATACCTTGCCTGTCCAGGAAACCCCAAGTTCCCTCTAAATCTTTTTCTTTCCTGGAGAAAGGGAACAAGGTGGAATTTGATAAAGCTAACCTCAGTAGAGGTAAGAAGTCACAAACTTCCCACCTCCACTAAGGTTATCCCTCCCCTTACTTTTCTTGAGCCTTTTAAGGTCCTGCTCAGGACCGATGTATAATGGTATATGAAGAATAAATTACTGCATTGGGAAGGCAAAGGAAACCTGCCCCTTGCTGATCCCTAACCTAAATCACAGTGAACATATATAGAAATTAGATAGAGCGAGAGAGGGTAGGGTTATAGAAATTGGCAAAGGATGGCTTTATCTCCTCATATTTAAACTATTCCATTACATGGGTCATGCAAATTAGTATTATAACCCCCATACTTTCGTGAGGGCGTTTACTATGATTTGGTTGCTGGTGACTTATGTCTGACCAAAACTTTCCCCACCTAATTTTTCAAGCGAAGGCATTATAATTAAGTCCAACGAAAATGGAGGAAAACTTTTTTTTTAACTTAATATCATACATGTATCGAGATTCGGTCGTCAAAATTAATTTGTGCAAATAATGGTATCGAGGGACATATTTACTGCATCAATAAAGTATAGGAGTTAGGTCTTACAATAAACAAATCAAGGCTAGTCTATAATGGAGATGTCCATGAGTCATGGGTTTAGGGTTTCTATGCTTCTAGTCCAACATTGGTCAGTGTCTTCTTGGAAACAATAATAAAACAAAGGAAGTGAGGACAAGAATCGGCACAAGGGTTTTGTGAAAACACAAGCCTGTTACGGCATGCATGTGGCTCCCAATATTAACCTTGAGATAGGTATGTCGGACAACATGATCCTCGGCTATAGCTCCTAAGTGAAAAGTCAGACGGTACGATCGATAAATAGTTGATATGTATTTACAAATTAATTTCAAGATTTTGTTAACACGTATTCCGAACGCACAGGATAATAAGGTTTTCTATTTTCGAAGCGTTATCTTTTTCGTGTTATACACGTTCAATGCATTGAAGACAAAAATATTTCTTTATCGAAGTCTACTGACGAGTATGTCAATCAAAGGCGCTCATTAACAAGATCCTTGATTTTGACGTGTTTTTTCTTGGTAGCGTAAGATCGACGCACGAAGTCAGACGAGACAAGAACTCGGCTTGCATCACTGGTCAAGAATCTCTCAACAAAATTACCAAACGCAAGGATACAAAAGACTAATACAGGCTTAATATTTTTGGGGAATAGGAAAGTAGGTGAATGGAGACGGTTTGACATATTGACAATCCCCAAAGACTGGCCCTGAACAAGTAGAGATCACCCCTATCGAGAAGAAAAACGACCACCACTTCCATCGAGTCAAACCTCAAATTCCGGGAAAAACCATGCTATTCAACTCGTCAAAGTAGTAAACATTCAATTTCTTTTTGTAATTATAAAAGAAAGGGCAATGCACGCTCCCTCGAACATCGATCCATCTTGATTTCTTTTCTCGAATTTCGTAATTATAATTGACTCGGACAAGGACTGTGCAAACAATGCACAAGAGAAGGCGTGCCCCCATTGACAATGGTGGAGAGGGGTTGCTTTTTGAAGTTTGCGATCGCTTTCGGACTTTTCACGTATGCTTTTCCCACTTGCCCCAAGTTGATCAGCAGACGAGTAATTCCCATGATTTCCCATTACCGCCGTGAATGGTTCCCATCGACGATCCTTCAAAAGGGGAAAAAAGTACGGACATCGCACGACAAGAAAAGTATTCTCAATAACGGTTACATTAAGATTTCGATCGACATGATTTTGAGTTCAATAGGAAACTTTCTCGCATGCTATGTTAGTTGTAATATATGGAATATCTTCTCAAATGACATTTGGAACAAGTGCCTGCACTCAGAGAACGTTTCCATGAAAATTGAAGTGATGTGATGGACATAAATTATGAATGGTTTTGAACCATTGAAGGATCCGTTCGACCAAAATGGAAGTTTGAGACAATTTTAAAATTTTGAGGAGAAGGGACAACTAGTTTTTTTCCCTCTAGTAGTTATTCTAGGGCAATAGCATAATCAATCGGATTGAGACTTCTGAAAAGAAATAGGTTGGTTATAATCAAGTCGCAAACCAGACAGAAAGTCGAGTCAAATGAACCCAAGACGGTAATTCTCTTCTTCTATGTTCTTTATCAAGAGTTCAAGGATTTTTTCTTATGAAGAGTGCATGTGGGGGTATTAGGTAAAAGAAAACCCACGTTGAGGACGTGATGAAATGTTGAATAATTAATATATCTTAATTGATCTATAACTTATCGCTTTAAACTTTTAAAAGAAGATTGATCCAACCATAATGTTGACCAAGGTTTTTGCTGCATGCCTCTAACGAGATGGTATTAGAGTCAACTAATAAGTACGGTATCCCCTTGCTTTCTACCAAGCTTATGGGCCAAGGTGATTGAGGCGGAGTATGAAAGGTAGATGTTATTGTCACCAACATCTGCCACATTTGGTTGAGCCAAGGTTAAGATGCATATATGAGTTGTGTTAGAAATCTCACATTAGGAAATTGACGTGGCATGGAGAAATTAACATATTTTAATTGGTTCTTTAAATTTTTGAGTGAATGTAGGTCAAACTGGATATGTTGATGAGCTCAAACTTGGGCTCCTTCTTGGCGATCTATTCAAGGCGAAGATATCAAGCTTCTTAGATTAGTTGCACAAATATAATGAAATAGAGAGCAAATGATTTACCATTAAACTAAGTCTCTTATCTCTTTGTTACATCCCTCACTCAATAACTATTCATTAACTCAAACCTAAATTATCGATAAAATACAGGCTCAAATTATAAAAGACCTCCAACATCACGGTATCCCCGTTGGGAGTATGAATTAGGGGTGTCAATGGGTCTGGTCGGGTTTACATGATATCCGACCCGACCCAAAATACTAGACAAGTGTGCTCGGCCCGACCCGAGACAAGACCCGAACAAGATATAGCCAAGTGATCGGGTCGGGTCGGGCCGAGTCGGGTTCCGTGTTTCGAACTCAGCCAAATGAACCGGGGTTTTCGTGGTTGATAGCTCAAGTTTGCAACGTGAGCATGCCATGGAAAGTATGAGGACCGAGTGCAATTTCCTGCGTCAAGCTGAAGCTCCCAACCCAACAAGAACAGAGGAAAACAGAGGAACGGCGTCACAAACAGTGGAACGTAAAGTAGAAAGACATGCAGATGGGCGTGAATCAGTGTTCCATGGACGAAATCTGAGACCCGAATCTGCGATTTCTGCTCGCGATGTTGTATTTATCGCACCTGGAGAAAATTCCTATTCACAGGACAAAAGCAGATGTTCGCATGATCTTCGCGATAGTTGCAATTGTCCTGAATCTGTGCAGAGCAACGAGGTTGTTGCCAATGGAACTTCCATTGAAATTGAAACTCTTGTGAGCATGGGAGCCGACATGGATGGAGAATTGCTAACACTGACGGAACTTGCCAACCATAACTGTACTGGATTCGAATACAATGCCCAAGTGGATTCGATACCGTACCCTGTCCGGTTGGAAGTCAATCCTGGAACTTGGTCCGAGAACTTGAAGGATCTTAGAATGGATACGATGAAGCAACAAGTGAATGATGAAGTAGCGAGGAGTCTGTCATGCGATAGAATTGACGATGATTTTGAAGGAATATGTAATGAATTGCATTGTCAACCCACGTATACGAGCCCGAATGGTAATACCAACTTTCGAGCTTTGATTCCTGAGGTTGACATAACCGGGTCGATCCGGGTCGGGCAACCGTTGCATCCGACGGCCGTGGTTGCGGCGGCGACGTCGGTTGAGTGTTACGGGGCGGTGTCGGTGTCCGGAAGGTCGCGCGAGATGGAGGACATCGCAGAAGAGAACGTAGAAGAAGCGAGAGAGTGAGAGAGGCATGGAAAAGAGATCTAAATGGTTTTCTTGTTTGGGTTGGGCTTGGGTACCCAAGCACAATAGATCCAAACAATACCCAATTGTCTTTATTGTTACCTAAACAAATTGAAATCTAACCCGCCCAATAAAAAAATTTTGTGTTCGGATCGGGTCGATTCGTGTTTCGGTTTGGGTATCGTGTTTGGTTTTGACACCCCTAGTATGAATCACACCCTTCATCAAGGTGGAGATTCTCGAGTTGAGATAAAATCGGCACGGAGGAATTGGCAAAGGGCGAATCTATGCCAAAGTTTTTGCACAGCACGACAAACGGGAGCATCCAGATGCTCGTCCTAAAAGTGATGGAAAAAGGAGGCATTTGGTGGCCAAATGCGGAAAGGAACTACGAGATTGCCATCCTTGTTCATATAGCTATCATTCATCCTGCCATTGCTGACTCTATAAACTCTCACCTTTTGTCCCATGTAACGCAGGAGAGAGAGAGAGAGAGAGAGAGAGAGAGCGAGAGAGAGATTGCTTTGACTTGTTCTACCGTCGAATCTGTCTCGTTTCGTGCCTTGGAACTGGAGATTCATGGGATTCACAATTTGGACCCCCCAGCATATTCCTCCTTCCTATATAATTTCGTGGTTCCAATTTGACCCTTTTGATGCTCAATAAGATCTCGATCCGTCCCTCCAATTTACTTCATCTTTGGGCGATACTTACCATTCCACCAATAAGAACAGTTTAGAAATAAATAGTATCACAACACCCTCTCGGGTGAATTTGCATCGATGGTAAGTGGTCACTTAACTTTAGTGGGTTTTATAATCAAGCAATAGCCATCGCCAATGTGTCGGTAACATCAGCACCTCGAAGGAAACATTACCCAGTTTCAGTCAAAGTGCCTAAAGGGGAAATAAAATGAAAATTTTAGTGCATTGTGTCTTTGAAATCATGCCATTATGTCCTATTGGATCAAATGGGGGAAATATTCCAAGTTAACGCTTTCCAAGGTCCTTTACGACAGAAGATGGACTTCATAAGGCCCGTTAGGACTGCTAGCCCAACCTCCGCTTAAGGGCTGGAGGTGATGGAAACTCATTTTTGTAGTTACATCCCAAGCGCAAAACTGTGACCTCGTAAGCTTATAGTTGAAACTTGGATCGCGGTTCCTAAGATTGGCTCTTTTGGAACTCGTGCCGGGCTACATGAGCTCTCGACCTGTCCCGGTATATTCGAGCGGGCTTCCTCCAATTTATTCATATAAAAAAAATGATTGCGCTTGGAAATGGTTGAAGAAGCGCGGGAGAAAAATCGTGGCTGAAAATGATGAGAATTGCGAATTTGTACGAGAAGAAAAAAGGAGAGAGAGAGAGAGAGAGGGAGTTGAAAATTGGTGACAAGCGAGTGTGGAGAAGCCACGATCCATTTCTGATAACGCGAGGATACTCACTTGATTATATAAAGAAAGTATATTCTTTTATAATCAATTTTCGGTATACAGATCGTATAGCTTCTTTTTGTTTTTTACACAAACCACCTTTAAGATCATTAATACACGTGGTAGCTCTGTTATTAGAGATTAATTAACTATCAAAATCAATTGTTGTAAGCATGACTTGTCTAAGATTAAGAATACCAAATTTGCGTACCACAAAGAAAATCCGTTATCCTTGACTAGAATTAAATTTTCGACTCGATTGATATGATTTAATTCAATTTTCTTTTATATGTTTTGGATTGGATACCGTCTAAGTGCTTCGTTGGAGACTTTCATACCCCCTCCCCCCCCCCTTTTTTTTCCCAGTGAACATCTAAATTCAGGAGAATCAGGATTATTTTTTTTCAATAAGGCTAATACTACTTATATTAAGATCGATTTGCATAATTAATGCTTTAATCGGAGCGAAGAGGAAATCATTTTCCTTTATTTTCCTTTCACTAAGACCAAGCAGGCTCTCCCCTATGTAATCATTTTAATAATTTTCTATTTTGTACTTCTTTTCTTTTTTTTTATTTTTTAATTATCTTATTTTTTCTTGCCTTTTTCTTTTTGTTATTTTTGTCTTTTCTTCCCTTTGCTTTTTCCTTCTTCTTCAGTCAGTTGCCAGCCACAACGATGGCCGACGACCAGCCACAGCCGAGGGGCGACCTCCCGCGAGGCAATCAAGGCTTGAGCTTAAACCTTGCCAGCCTCGGGAGAGCTGGCTCGGCTCGGCTCGGCTCGTCGGAATCGGGTGAGCTCAAGCATTGTTAGCCGTTACTGTGACGGCCAGTCGAAGAAGAAGGAAAAAGAAAAAAAAATCATTAAAAAGAGTACACTGAGTAAAATCAAGTATTTTTTAGTTCATTATGGGATTCGAGCCAAACACCAGAAAATATTGTCATTTTCCGAAAAGAAATTTTCCACAAATATTGCATTTTTCTCGAAACACACACACTCTTAGTACATCAGTTTTATAAATCGATTTCGCTCATACGCTCGATCACTCTTTACGATATGATACGGACCCATTCGCGTTGCAGAATAAGATGACGGTGGAGGGAGGGAGAGATCGACGGCGGAGGCGGCGGTGAGAAAAGTCAGAGATTCGGGGCATCAGTGGGCTCCGACCGGACCGGCCCATCAAGCAGACAAAGGCCCGGTCGCACGATCGACATCACGCCACCGGCGCATCGCGCCCGGTGCGTGCACCGCAAATTCCAATTTCTAAGACCCCACGCGCGCGGCGTCGGTGCTTCATCATCAATGAGCGCGCGGTCCACAACACCCTCACCAAATCCATAATCCAACCATTTTCTCGATCATTCCATGTTCATATCAATCGGCGTAGAATAAGGTTTTAATCTTTCGCGAGATAGTCTCTTTTTCTTTTTTGTGCCGATCCTTTTTCTGGGAAGCTGAACATCAAGCATCGTCAAAGTAGGTGGTGCGGTGCGTGGTATTTTGTATTGCTGTCGCGCCGTTTTTGCGACTCGTTCCGTATTTCTGCCTTTGGTTGTTGACTGCAAGTCTCTGCTCCCGGAGCAAGCGTTGGATTCGGCGCGATCCACCCCCGTCCCCCTCCGTTTCCCTGCCTCCCGAGGTAGGCCGATCGTGTGTGCTGCTGCTGTGCGCGGCTTAATTCCGACGAAACGTGAAGAATTTGTTCGTTCTTGTTTAATTTTGAAGGTGGGTTTTTTGTGGAGATCTGTCGAGTGTTCGTCAATTGTTTTTTTTTCCTTTTTTTTTAGCTTTTTCTCGTTAAAGGGGTTGTTTTGATTACTCGGGTGGTCTGATTTGACTTCTCATTGTGTTGGGTCTGTGTTGATTGCCCGAAGATCTGCACGGGTGTTACGAAGAAGCTGGGTTTGATTTGGTTCTCGAATGGTTTGTTGGGCCAATCACTGGAGAAACGTGGAATTAGGTGAATCTGACTCTTTGAACTTGTCCGAGGCAGAAATTGAGTCGTCACGTGTCCTCTTTGGTTAGATTTGCTAGGCTGGTTAATGTGATCACATTCTTTGCTGCTGCTGATGATCTGACTGTTGCTTATCGCAGTACTTAAACCATTCTTTTCGGTGATCATTGGTTGGTGTGCATTGTCAGTGACGAGAATGCCACTTTGTTATTTGTGCGAAGCATCTGTTCTTAGTTGTTATCCTTGGGGTGGTTGTTGAGGCATGTTGTGGTCTTGTTGGTTCATAGTAGTTTTCATAAGCTCGATTTGCAGGTTGTTGAGGTAATCATTGATTGATTTCTGAAAGTGTCAATCAGAACAAAAGCTAGACATGAACTTTTTAATGAAGAAGTCAAAACCTCTGGCCATCCTTATAGGAGTGATGGTTAGAGACAGAGAAATGAATGCATTGTTCTGGGACATAGCATTTGCACGTTGATGACATGAGCAAGGCGACCTTATATCTGGTTACAAATGATGGTATTCAGAGATGATCTCGAGGAATGTGTTATTATGCTCTTGGAGTGTGAGTCGATTGTCTGATGGGAGGATGTTTGAGAGTGCAGAAGCAGCTAGCACATATCATTGGAATGATATCCATATTCCATGTTCAGTTGCTTCTCCTTTTGTTTAGCTTCATTGATTTTATCTTTCTTAAAATTCTTGATAATGCCAATGGTTTACCTCTTTGCAGGTTTCACTCTCGCTGTTTTGGACCATCGGGTTTCCTATAGGTTTCTCCTCATTCATCAGAAGAACTTTCCCATTTGATTTTTGACAATCTTGGTAGTTTGGATCTTCTCCATGATTTGGCAGATTTCATTCTCCACCACAAGGAATTAGAACATTTTCTGGGAAGCATCAAGATGGGTGCTATTTGCTGCTGTCCACGCACGGATGATATTGAAGAGTATACTTATCCAAGCAATACTATATATGGACAGTGCTTATGCTTAAGATTTTTCTTCCACCAGCTTTTTACCGGGGTAGGCTTGCACCAAACACATCAGAAGCTTTGATATTTAATATTAATGGAGAATTTCAGTATGTGTCCTCTGGCTGTTGTTAGTGTCGGTGCGAGAAATTCCTTTTTGCTTTTACAACCTTCCCCATTTGAATAAAGAAATTTATTTTTCTGAAAGTGACTTGCATGGGTGGTATGTGGAACTTGACCAGATTCACACAGAGTTGGAGATGGGTCTTGCAATTCTCAATAATTCGTCGCAATCCACCTTAATCCATATTCGGCACCGGTTCTATCATAATTTATCCACAGTTTGGAGATTTTAGGTTTCCATAGTTCTTAACCTCTTTCAAGTATAATAACCGCACCTGCCTTTTGTTATTTTGTCTCCCAATACAGTACAGTGCCGTGTTCCAGAGACCTCAAGGACGGTCTATGACTGCCACGGCTCCGATCTCGACTTCTTTGGCTTCATCAGGGATCACTGGATCATTACCAGACAATTCCACGACTGACATTCACCTTGCAAATCCCAGACCTGTTCCATATGAGGTTGAGCAGAGATATTCCCGCTTGCCACGTGATGGCTTGGTGTCTAGGCGAGAGAAGTCCATGACCCATTTCCAAGAAGAGTCACAACCACTCAGGATAAACGTGAGTAGTTCTGGTACAGAGTCAGTGGAGTTTGAGAAGAAATGGAGTAGTGTTGATCCGGAAGAAGAGTCTAAACTTGATTTAGAACCTATGGAGAAGTTGTCAACAAACAAATCTGCGAAGGGATTAAATTCGAATCAACTTTCTTTAGAAGATGAAGACGTCTGTCCCACATGTCTTGAAGGTAATGTAATCTGGTAATCTGGATTGGGCATTTTCCATCGCGTTAATCCGCTTGTGAGTTATTGTGCATACTTTCGTCTCATGCATTGCCGTTGGTAGTTGCGATGGAAAAACTGTTGCAGCTGTTTTTGCATAACATTTGCAATTGCCGGTTCCTGCAGAATATACTCCTGAAAATCCTAAAATTACAGCACGATGCTCTCACCATTATCATCTTGGTTGTATTTATGAATGGATGGAAAGAAGCGATAGTTGTCCTATTTGTGGCAAGGTATGCACCATTCTCATCCCAGTTACTTCTCACGCGGTGCAGTGACACCTTTTTACTTTGTCCCCATTTATAGAGTATTAGGGGAAATAAGAAACAAATTTCTATGACTCGTTCCTAAGCTTTGGAAATATGCCTTGTATGAGATCTGAAGTTTTTAATTTTGGAACATGTGAGAATGAAATAAATGTTCATTTGAATTGGATGAGCACGTGAAGTCTCTTGTCCAATGTCTTTCTTCTTTTTCTTTTCTATTTTAAGTTCCTGCACATATGTATTTCTTTTCTTTTCTTTTGAAGTTCGTACATATGTGATCAATGCATGGTATATAAAACTTCAAAAACGGTTGCCTACTCTCTCATTTGAGTAATGAAATCGGGTCCCTTTTTTCCTCTGTGTAGAGCTTATATATGTATCATCATCATCGGCTTCACCTTTGCTTGCGACATTTTTTTGGTCTTTTCTTGAGACGCATCTTTTGCTCTATCGAGTTTATCATCTCCATTGAATCCTTATCTCACCACTCTTCTTTCTTGAATCTCAGGAAATGGAGTTTTGCGAAACCCCTTAGCGGCGTATCATGTAACCACTGGTTATCACAAAGATCTAAAAATATACACAGATTAGTTGGGTGTGTGTTCTGTAAATAAAGGTTCTCTTGCCCCTGTATGAAATGGGCTGTGGGGAGGAAATGGTGGTCTCTGGATTGTACATCACATGTTGTTCCTGATATGATGCTCTATCTTCTTTACTTATGTATCGGTCTGCCGATTTAAACTAATGCCAAATCGAACCAGAACTGTTATGGGATCAACGGATAACTCAGTAATAGCGATTTTCATCTAACCTTGAGATTGTAAAGAATAACTAGAAGGTTGCCTTAAGAAGCAAAAAACACTGGTCATTTGTGGCTGTTGAACAATACCCTCTCTCTCTATCTCAGTCTCTCCCAGTGTTGTTTAATATGTTGTAGTTTGGTGCAATGACATTGATGTACAAACTATCGGAGTGACTATGAAAGGATACCAAAAAAATGCGAGAGCACTGGACAGTGGACAGACAGACTACAGAATCACAAAGAGTTGCAGAACGCCACTCTACCGACGGTGGTTCGCCCACTTCGCATCTTGTCTTTCAATTCCTCGGAAATGCAATACCGAGGCGCGTGACCGCTCGAATCGACTATTTACGCCGCGTTTCGACATGCTCATTTTTTTTACGGGATAGGGTAAGGAATTCAGGGGGAATGCGAATTGGGGTGTGCAAGGTCATATTTAATCACGTCCGGTGTTTGGCAGGTCAATTTGGAATTTTGGAGTAATTGAAATGAGGAGGCTCAAAATCAGGGCTTAGAAAAGTGACAGAAGGACATGCAGCGAGTTCCATGTCTGTACAATGCTCCGATTAACGTTCTATATCTCATGACTATTGAATGGTCATGTTCTCCGCTATGAATGACTCTTCAAACCCACACCTACGTGCCAATATGCCATGCAGTCCTGGTCTGAATTTTGTCATGCGCATCACTTTCGAATTTTTTCGCTAAACAACATGAATTAGTCAGTTTAAGTACTTGGAAAAACGCTTAGGGATCCATCCATTTCTAGGAAAATGAATGAATTTGGAAAATATTTTCCGAAAAATGATTGCTTGTATCGCCTGCAAAAATGAACCAACGAAAAATATTTATCGTCCAAAAAAATGTTTCAAAAATAAATCCCCGTCGATAATGGAAACATTTTTCATCGACCAATAATTTCAAGCGATAAAAGCAATTATTTTTTTGGAATTGCGTTTTCCAATGGAGCCTTTGTGAGGCAAACGAGTTTAAAAACTGGCCTCCCACACCAATTCGAAAGAATGCTATGCTAGTCTCCGGCCCTTTCTCAAACATTCAAATTTTCGTTTTCAAATGGCGGTCGAAATTCGTACCATTCGACAAATGAATTTTGCTCAAAGACGCAAAATAGATTTTGTCACGTCCTAAATAACTAAACCTTCGAATAAATTCAAGTTTTCCTAACTTAACTCCTCTATAAAGCGTTCTAGGCAGCAACATTCCACCAATTTTGCAAATTCTGAGCTTTCATTTTGTCACGGGATTTTACAAAATTGACCGACTCAAGAGTGTATGTGCTCGATATTCTTTTTTTGTTATTATTATTTTTTATTTTCTAGTTTATTTTAAGAATCTCTGGGATCTCCGCCCACCGATCTGAGCCTAACCAGATCCTGATTTTTATTTTTGATTTAACTTTATTGAATAATCCCGAAACGACTCGACCATGAACCCAAACTGAGTCGACTCGACTCGACTCGACTCGAGCCATAGGCTATAGGCTGGCGCCGAGCCGAGGGGCGGGGCCTCGTGTGGGGTGCCTTTGCTTTTGTCGTCGTCGTCCTGCTCGCGCGAGCCCAGCTCGCCGCTCCTCCGCATGTTTTTTACAGCGCTTCTTTTCATTTTGAAAAAACACAAAACAAAAAAATTCCCCCGCAAAGCCACGTCCCACGACAATACCACCGTGGTCCTCCTCGGCTTAAGCCCCACAGTTTTCTGTTTTTTCCGGAGCCCCACATTATTATCTCTGATAAAAGACTTTTTGTTAACGAGTTGCTCGTGAATTGTTTATTGAATAAAGATTATTATATCGACAGAAGAATTCTTTAATTTCAAAAAATCAATGTATGAAAGGACAATAGTGGGGTCGGTCTCTCAGCCACTCTCTTTTGTGGAGTCGGGCCCCTTGGAGAGTTCATTCGTCCGGTCCGTGTCACCACCGATATCGCTAGATTAAATTCCCGGTGGCACCAATGCATCGAAATTTTTTTTTTTTGGTCGCAAAACCTCCGAGCTCATACTGGAGTAGTAAAAATAATATGTCCACCGCAAGGAATTTTGAACTTTGCTCGTTATGCAACTCTTTTTTCCGTGTCACCAATACTCCAAAAATTTGTATCGATGTGACATGAATTGAAAGTTTGGGGCATTGATGTTAGTGGAAGATGTAGTTTAGAAAAAAAAAATTTGTGGTGTTAGTCCATGATAAAAGGAATTAGTTTGGATCACAACGAGGGGGGAGTATTAGCGCTGGACCATTTATTTTGTGTTTAAATTTTTTTTCCCCAAAATCCAGCTAATATTAACAGCCCCGTGATTTGAGGCCAGAGATCCGTTTCCACTTGGACTTCTAAACCATCCGTCGTCTTATTCCCCCCGTCTTCAACGGCTCGGCTCGGCTCGGATCGGCTTTGGAACCCCCTCCTTTATATATAGACGCTTGGCAGTGGAGCGCTTACCATCACTCTCAGTCTCGTCGGGGGCAGCAGATTACATATGGATTCAGAGAAAATATTCTGAAAGAGGAGCCTTTTCATCCCATCGCTCTCTCTCGCTCGCGCTCCGGCTGGCAGGTTCGACGCCTTCAATCTCTTAGCTCCGTCCCTAGATCCTTTGTCATCGTTGTCGTGGAACTCGTGGAAATCGATGGTTCTTTTCCATGTCCGCGTCATCATTTTGTTTTTTTGCCACCCCCGCATCGTCCTCGCGTGGATTGGTCAGGCTCAATTCTTGGTGGAGATCAGAGTTCAGAGAACCCTCTTGCCTGTTGAACTATGTCGATTCGGACTGATTAATGGCAGGGTTGACATGCTCGCCACCTTTGCCTTGCGTCAATCTCAGCCATCTGTGTTTTCTTTGAGCAGCTCTCTTTTAAGGTTTCCCGGTTGCGTCTTTCTTGACCCTTTTACGGTGGATTTTCGATCTGATGAGTGTGATGGGTTGTGGGTAGTAGGTATTTTTGCGGGTATGGCCCAAATTTACGTTATTTTGCTCCGTACTGAGCAGTCGCGTTCTAGATTTTTTGTCTAAACGGCTGCGGATTGTGTGAGCTCATGTGAGGTTTTGATTCAGCTGAACTGATTGAATTCGGATCAGATGGACACGGACAACAAGTTCTTCAATGTGGGCGTCTTGCTTGTGGCCACTCTCATTGTGGCCAAGCTAATCTCGGCATTGCTAATTCCGAGATCCGGAAAGCGCCTCCCCCCTGTTGTTAGGACATGGCCGGCTATTGGCGGGCTGCTCCGGTTCTTGAAGGGTCCGATTGTGATGCTACGGGAGGAGTACCCCAAGCTCGGGAGTGTATTCACTCTTAATCTGTTGAACAAGAAAATTACGTTCTTTATTGGCCCCGAGGTGTCTGCGCACTTCTTCAAGGCTTCCGAGTCTGATTTGAGCCAGCAAGAAGTGTACCAGTTCAATGTGCCGACTTTCGGACCTGGAGTTGTCTTCGACGTCGATTACACCATAAGGCAAGAGCAGTTTCGGTTTTTCACCGAGGCTTTGAGGATTAATAAGCTTAAGGGGTATGTCAATCAGATGGTTTTGGAAGCAGAGGTGAGCTGATGGTTGAAAGTTACTTATTTATTTGTTATATTACTTGGTTCACGTGGGTTAGGTTTGCGTAAACTCATCTCACTGTTTATACTTTAAAATTTGGGGCATTGATGTTCAGTGTATGAGGAAACGAACAGATCTTGAACTTGTCAGGTGACGGCTGTTAGCTCCGTGTAATGTACTGTCAGATTGAAAGACAGGACAATTTTTTACAGTACCTCTAGAGCTATCTGGATGTAAGTAGTTAAGCCGAAGGACTGTTCATACTCTATGTCAAGGTTAGCTTGAGCTGAAGGGTTCATAAGTATGGGGGACACCGCCATAAATGTGTCAATAGCCATAGGTCGAGCCCCGTTCACTTCCTTTAAAAAAATAACAAGAAAATATGAAGAGGCAAATATTGCAACAATAAGAATATCATGCTTTTTACCGTTTCCCCCTATCGATACACATTCTTATAGTTTTACTCTCCTTTCTTATTCGAAGCTTTATGTTAGCCTCTTGCTTAGTATGTAAAACTCTGCAGGACTACTTCTCAAAATGGGGAGATAATGGTGAGGTGGACCTAAAGTATGAGCTTGAGCATTTGACCATATTGACAGCGAGCAGATGTCTTTTGGGTCGAGAGGTTCGTGAGAAGCTCTTTGACGACGTGTCAGCCCTATTCCACGACCTTGACAATGGAATGCTGCCCATCAGTGTCATCTTCCCCTACCTGCCCATCCCAGCTCACCGTCGTCGTGATCAGGCCCGGAAGAGGCTCTCTGAGATTTTCGCAAGCATCATTTCTTCACGCAAATCTGCTGGCAAATCGGAAGAAGACATGTTGCAGTGCTTCATTGACTCAAAGTACAAAAATGGTCGCCCGACAACTGAAGCCGAGGTCACTGGCCTGCTTATTGCTGCTCTCTTTGCGGGGCAGCACACCAGTTCTATCACTTCCACCTGGACTGGGGCCTACCTCCTCACCAACAAGAAGTACCTCTCTGGTGTCTTGGATGAACAGAAGCACCTGATGGAGGAGCATGGGAGCAATGTTGATCACGATGTTCTGTCTGAAATGGATGTCCTTTATCGGTGCATCAAGGAAGCACTGAGACTTCACCCGCCTCTAATTATGCTGCTCCGAAGCTCGCACAGTGATTTCAGTGTCAAAACACGGGATGGCAAGGAATATGACATCCCAAAGGGCCACATTGTGGCTACTTCGCCTGCTTTTGCTAATAGGCTTGCGCACGTTTATCAGGATCCAAACAAATATGATCCGGACAGATTTGCGGTGGGCAGAGAAGAAGACAAGGTGGCAGGCGCATTTTCTTATATTTCTTTTGGAGGCGGTAGGCATGGGTGCCTTGGTGAACCATTTGCCTACTTGCAAATTAAAGCAATATGGACTCACCTGTTGAGAAACTTCGAGCTGGAGTTGGTTTCACCTTTCCCAGAGATCGACTGGAATGCCATGGTGGTGGGTGTCAAGGATAAAGTTATGGTGAGGTACAAGCGCCGACAGCTCTCTGTGTAGAAGAGAGGCTGTACAGAGGCCTTGGTCGTAAAGCCGTCATCGTCTTCTTTCATTCCCCTAGAGACAGCCTTGCTCCTTTTCAAGCTTCTGGTGTTTCTGTTTGTGTTGAAATTAGGGAGTTTTAGCTTCAGCTTGTTTGTGACTATTGTAGCTTAAGACCAGAGCTCGTCATGTTTCAGTTATTAGTTGCTCGAGATTGGGTTGCTGCATATGTGTTGATTACTTTTTAGAGCAACGAACTTTTTCATCAAGTTGGCATCATTATTTCTCTCCTAGAAACATCCAGATATCAAAATCGATTGCAGTTCTACTACCCTAGCATAGCCTCGAGTTAATGAGCGGTGGGAGAGCTGGATAGTGTAAAGTTGCACTTGGCCCACTTGCCCTGAATCACTTTCAAGTGCATGCTTAAAAGTTAAAGCCTCATTTTAACGATCATATGAATGAAGTGGAGTACCCACGGCTCTGTGCCGCGGCATTGGAGGCAGCACAAAACTGGTGATATAGGTGAGTAGACATAATGTTGGCCGATCAATGTGTGCTTTCATGTTTTGGAGGATCCTTATCAGGGAATGCATCTCAATAAAGTGCAAGTGAAACCCTATCACGCACCGCAGGCAAGTACATGGCATGCGCAATAAACTGATCTAAAGCGATCACGACAAATCACGAACCATGCCCCACAGGCTCCAAAGTCCCCAATAAGTCTCCGTATTCACACTCATGTGCCTGATGCATTAGTATTGGTCTCGCTCAAGTTCAGGCTCATACCAGATACCATACGTCATAGGTCATAATTGATTGGCATTTTGGCTAAGCAAGGACATGCAAATTTCACAATTTGAGTTGGGGTATTTTACAATTCGATAAAGAACCATAGGATTTCTCCTTTTCTTGTCTATGAAGCCTAATCCCGTTCATCTCCTCGTGACTCAATAATAAGCACAAACCATAAGCCTTGGATAGCAGATAATAGAGCCATCGACCATCCTTACAAAATCAAAGCACGCAGTTCAGCTTTTCAACGATTGCCTTCTATGAAAGGACGGAGTAAAACATGTCCGGTGCAAAAACCCGACTCCCAACTGATCCTCACCACATCATAAATGCCAACTCTATGATTACGCAAAAGAAATCCAACAAATATCCAGACGCGAAGAAAATCAGCCGGTGACAGCATGCAGAACCCTCACTATGCAAACACCTCCAGCCGACCCGTACACAGACGTGCCTACCAGTTTGAAGCCTCAACAGCAAATTCAGAAGCCTCAACAGCTGTGTACGTGCCTACCCGTACACAAACGTGCATGATACCAAGGGAACTTCACAAGCTCATCTGAATTTATAGTCAAGTCAACTTTTATAAAGCTTGACCACATTGTCACACTGCCAGAAGCTTCATCGGCTAGACAACATTACATCAGACGGAATATTTAACTATACATGACTCCAGGAAATAAAGGTAAAGGCACAAGCAATTGCGAGGGAGCTAAACAGAAGTCTTAATAGTCTTACTAAGAATTAAGATTGTGAATGAGATCCACACTACTAGTCTTACTAAGAATTAAGACTGTGAATGAGATCCACACTACTCAGGCAGGTTGATCAAGATAAAATTAGAGACAGTACATTCCGAACTAAATAAACTAGCGTAATCCAGTTTCATTATTCCAAAAAGATGCTAACCAGAACTGGCAGCAAAGATCCAGTATCCAGAATCGTAACGCAAATCGAACAGGTCCAATTGCAAGATGAAATGAAAGCCGAAAAAGCAAGACACTCGTCTTTATTTTTGCTTGCTACAAGAACAAAAAGAATAAGCATGCATTTCAGCAGTAAAAACAGCCTTCAACATACAGTCAGCATCAGCATTTCTTAACCGATCAGTAACTTATGCTCCTCCAAGAAGCTGTAAGTAGGCACCTCCAAATTGTATGGCGCTGGTCCCTTGCGAATCCTGCCAGAAATGTCATAGTGTGAACCATGGCACGGGCAAAACCAACCACCAAAATCACCAGCATTTGGCAATGGGATACACCCCAAATGAGTACAGACTCCAACTAAAATAAGCCACTCTGGGTTCTTAACTCTTGCAGAGTCCTCTTGTGGGTCGCGGAGGGAAGCCAAATCAACAGTGTTGGCCAGCTGAATGTCCTCTTCAGTACGGCGCCTGATGAACACTGGCTTACCACGCCATTTAACAGTAACAGTCGTCCCAGGCTCAATGCTGGATAAGTCAACCTCAAGGGAAGCAAGGGCAAGGACATCCTTACTCGCTGACATACTCAGGACAAACTTGAGGACCAGAAGACGGATCAAGGATGCATAGACGAACCTACCACCTGACAAAACAAAGTATGCAAAAGCACGCTTGCTAGGATCACCTGGTGGATATCGCTCATGATTATACTCATCATACACAATCTTTGATGTTGGGTTCTTCACAGCTGCCACGGTGGCTGGAAGGTCTGCGACCATACCCATATCATGTGCTGGTGTCAAGGCCTCAGAAGAAAATCCTGAGACAGCAAAGAACCCACTTACAACACCAATGTCAAGACAAAGATCTTAGACATCTGAAAAAAATTCTCCTAGTATTTTTTTTCCCCACAGACCATCCCTGCAAGAGGGGAAGAATCTTAACAGGGAATGTTATAATGAAGAACAAATTTCTTTGCTTAACTTAATGACAAGGAGTATGTTTTTTTGCCCACTTAAACACCTTCTTAGCAATCATGAACATGGTATAAGGGTAGAGTACAATGAAGCATTCATCACTATTTGATCAAGGAAAAACTATTATGTGCAATGACAATAAGATGCCCGCTAACCATGGAAAGTTAATATCATAGAAATCCTTGAAGCACAAGGAAATGCAACCTAAACTCGCGAAGCTATAAGCAAGCCCAAGGTATGCAGGTGTGCAAGATGTCAGAACTCAAATTTTAGGTAGACTCGACAAATGGAACCTGATGCAACAAAATTTTAACCCCTTTTACCCAACTCAGTCTCCCAATCAAGTTGCTATGTGACAACCCAAACTTTACTTAGCAACTAAATTAGATTAAGTAAATGGTTGTCATTTTCGGTTTAGAAACTTGATGATGGTTAAAAGGACAAATAATTGATCCAAGTCAAAATGGTCAATGTCTTGCATGAAATTGCATCATGAAGGACACGTGGCTTATCTGCATACAAGAACATAACTCAAGGACATAGTTATACGCATGAGGTTGCTAAGTGGATGAACATTACTCTTAAGGGTCATGATTAAAGATTCACCCTGTAAATAGATTCTTTAGCTATCTCAACAGATATCGAGAACAAATTTGGAAAAGAACGCCAAAACCATCAACCTAATTATGCTATAGCTTTACAAAACTGTGGACCACATCTTTTCACCAAAATCTCCACCTTAACTTGTGCAGTCACGATGGGACACGACAAGACTTCTAAATCCAAAAGCCCTAATACTATGCACAAAGCTAAATATCACAAAATGCACCTAAGATGTAGCATTCGGATTGTAGACATGTGCAAGATGCCTCGCTCACTAACCCTGAGAGCTTAGAAAGTACTAGCCCATCCAAGGAGTGAAAAATGGATAACAGGACCAGGGTACATCTGCATAAATACAAAGCTAGAAAAAACCATAGATCCGATCTCAATATATCCTAACACCTGAAATATGTCGCCAAAAAAAATTAAGATTTCGTAGCCTTTCCACCGCAATGCGGAGGCATAGCAGGTGCAATCTAAACTTCTGAGTCCCACGAAGATTGCTCCAAATTCCCACTGTAAGCTCCTCCCATTGGGCTTATTGATATCCTTACAACTCTCCTACTCCACAGACACATCGATTTCAAATCTTCGACCAATTCTCAAATTTGCCTTTGCTGGATGGACCAGTTAGAGCCTAAGTATGAGCACGGCTCAGAGGACCCATATACTAATCAAAACCGCTGGTCTACCCAAATTCATTCCCCCGCTCAAAGGAACGGTCGAAGCTTCCCGAATTTAGAATCCTAAGCTTGGGAGACGAACCGCGCTTAAAAATCAAACAGAAGGAAGCAAAAAACCAAATCTTGATCGCTCATTGGGGATGCAAGCAATCTGACCTCTGGTCGGAAACCGGAACTGCGGGGGCAGAGAAGGCGACGGGTTCTGGGACGGTTCGGATCTGGAAGAGAAATCGGAGCCGAGGTCATGGCTCCGAGAGAGAGAGGCAGCTGCCGGCGACGACTGCGACGGCCTCCGGGATAGAGAAGAGAGCCTCCTCCCCGCGATTCTCAGCATTTCTTCGCCTTGGTCCTCCTCGTCCCCTTCTCTGTTCCTTGCTTTCTGAATGATTGATAGGGTTTGGGATGGATCTCTTCTTTATTCTTCCCTTTGCATGCGAAAAATGGTTCTGTCGGAGAGGATGGGAGAGATTAGAAACTTTAAGGTTTTAATATATTTCTATTTGCGTTAGTCAAGTCAACGAGCGCCGTCTTAGCTCAGCCGGTAGAGCGCATGGCTTTTAACCATGTGGTCGTGGGTTCGATTCCCACAGACGGCGATGATTTTGTCAAATGATCATGAAATTTGAATTTAATCTTACATTTTGGCGAAAAGGTGCATAATTTATAATTCTAGCAAATCTTTATGTATTCATATTTTGCTGCATCTTACCTATCAAATAAAGTTAGTATTTTGCTACATCTTACCTATCAAATAAAGTTAGTTTTGCCCTAATTTATGGTGAATATTATATTAAAGTTTCGCAGTGATAAAAATGTGAATTTATTATCATCGAACTGAAGTGTGAATATCTTGCTTTATCAAGCATGTTTAATGGAAGATATCTTTTGTAACTTTCCTTGTTCGTTTCATGAACGGTCCATTGTACAAACGAGCAATCATTCGCATCCATAACTAATTTTCTGTCGTTGCTTTATACTTGAGAGCAACTGTCTGCAAAGTGTTGCATTAAATTCCTCGATCATGGCATTATATAATTATCAAGAGCAACTATTTGCGTTCTAAGATTAGACCGTTATGTAACGACTGATAGCAATTGCTTACATTTTATGGTAAACTTTTAAGGATAGACCATTATGTAACGACCAAAAATGCTATTTAAATTTCCTAAACCGTTCATTGTTACTTTAAGACAAGTTCATCGTACTATTTCCAAGAGAAATCGGTGGCCCAATACATCATAAAACAGTAAGTGCATCTCTTTAGTAAATTCCTCGATCATGGCATTATATAAAGATCAAGAGCAACTTATAATAATTTTTTTAGATTATACCGTTATTTAACGGCCAAGAGCAATTGTTTGCATTTTATGATGAACACTTTAGAATAGATCATTATGTAACGACCATGAATGCTATTTAAATTTCCTAAACCATTCATTGTTATTTTTGGACAAGTTTATCGTACTATTGCTGAGAGAAACTGGTGGCACAATACATCGAATTTTTTAGTCGACCGTTTGTACAACCATAAGAGCACCTCTTCAGTGAATTAGAAGGGTGATATGCATAGCGTAAGGGTCCAGAGGTTTCTAAGGTAAAATATTGCGAGAAATTATTCAATATAGCCGGGTGAGCCTTGAAACTTTTAAGAACCTTTCTTGATTACTCCAGAACATTCTTGAGGGTAATACGGGAAAGTTACACAAGGTTGATCTAGAGTAATTTTAAGATGGAAAATGGGAAACATACTAATATTCTAGAGACTTTTCATCAATCTCAATCGTAAAATTGAGTTTGAGATCAACGGTCGTAATTCGAAAGATTCCTATATAAATATGGATTCACATCTTCAAACTCTAGATATCATTTTCCCGATGCTCAAATCTTTCTTTCTCACCTATGAATCTCATTAATTTATTCAAAGATCTCTCCCCAAACAGCTCATTTCTAATTTTGCACGAGTTCGTTTTTTTCTCGGCAAGATCGACTCGCCACGTACCACGTCAAATCCTTTGCGCACAAGAAACGATTTTGCACGAGTTTGTTATTTTATCAGCAAGATCGACTCGCCACATACTGCGTCAAATCCTTTGTGCACAAGAAACAACATTTTCGAATTCCTTTAATGTTTTACCACTTTCCAGCACAGATAACCAATACAAAATGTTGCGATTTTTTCCTTTTTTTGATCTTATTTGCGGAATCATTGTCTCCGTCGGCTAAGCTAATCCCTAAATCAAAACAAACAACATTCACCTATAAATAATATAGTTACCCGCAAAATCTAAGTAAATAACTAGCATAGTAATGGTAATAAGGAGTACATCTATGTCATTAGTCATGGCAATTGTTGTTGTTGCTTGGCTTATTTAACAGATAGTGAAATTTTCCACGCTTTATAGTATGAATAACACATACGAAAATGTACATAATATTTTCATAATTGTTGATACTTCAAAGCTTATTATCTAGATCTAAATGAGTATATCTAAATAAACGAACAAAAAATTTACGCCAGAGTATGGATTTTTCTATGATCGATATAATTAATACTTCTTTTCCATTATAACTAAAGGATTTCTTTGGAAACTAGACACTACCTTTTAAAGTGCATCATTTCGTTCTTCCTATATTATTTCTAACTTGCATGCGGAAAGTAAAGATATTAACTTCTCGATAGTCAAATATTTATTTCTCACCCGCCATACTATATTTAAAAGTACCTGTTTATCTCATCAATTTATTAAAAGATATCTTTCCGAAATCGCTCATTTATATTTTTGTACAAGTTCGTTATTTTTATCGGCAAGATATACTCGCCGCGTCCCATGTTGAATCATTTACGCACGAGAAGCAATGTTGTCGGGTTCCTTTAGGCTCCGTTCGTTTGGCGGAAAATATTGTGTTTTTGGAAAATGCTTTTCCGGAAGTCATTTTCCTGGAAAATGTTTTTCCGGAACATAATTTTCCGGTGTTCGGCAACAAATATGAAAAAGTTTCGGAAAATATTTTTCGCCGGCGACCGGCGGCGGCCGGCGGCCGGGCGGCGGGCGGCCGGCGGCGACCGGTGGCGGGCGACCGGCGGGGGGGAGGCGCGGCGGCGGCGCCGCCGGCGGCGGGCGCGGCGGCGGCCGGCGGGGGGCGGCGGCGGCGGGGCGGCGGCGCCGGGCGGCGGGTCGGCGCGGCGGTCGCCGGCGACCGGCGGCGGCCGGCGACCAGTGGCGGCGGGCGGCCGGCGGCGACCGGTGGCGGGCGACCGGAGGGGGGAAGGAGTTTGGCGGAAAATGATTTCCGCTTTTCAGAAGCGGAAATCATTTTCCGCCAATTTAGTCATGTTTTCCCTCATTGAGGGGAAAATGTTTTCCGGGGAAAAATGTTTTCCGCCAAACGAACACCGGAAAACCCGGAAAATGTTTTCCTGGAAAACATTTTCCGCCAAACGAACACAGCCTTAATGCTCTACCACTTTCCAGTACTGATAACTTACATAAAACGTTATGATCTTTTTCTTTTATCGGTCTTATTTGTGGAAACATCGTCTTTGCCGGCGGCAAGTGTATCCTAAATCGAAGCAAACGACATTCACCTATAAATGATGTAGTTAGATTGCCGAATCAATATTTTTAGTGCCATCCCTTGCGAAATCTAAGTAAACAACATGACAATGAGGAGCACTACGTAGCAGTCTTATCCCCTCATAAATACACAGAGCACAAAAAAGAAGGAAATCCAGGAAGAAAACTAAGGATGTGATATATACCGGGCCGTGCCACGTTGTGGCCCGATCCATATACAGCAAGGAAATCTGGCACAAAAGGAGCTGGATTCTAATGGTAAAGTCCCGATCTGACCAGCAGGATTTGCGCGAGATGGTTCACAAAATCCAAAAATTAATGAAACTACTAACCCCTTCATAATTACTAATGACTTTCCCCTGCAACGAGACCAAGTCGCAAGACCAATAAAGTAAAAAAAACAAAAAAATAAAAAGAAAAAGGAAATTAGTATCTCAGCCCTGCAACCTATGAATTAGCATGTAATGATGAGCTTAGACTTTTCTGCCTCATTTCTCGTGTTTCCATATTTTTTTCCGCCGAATTTATGGAATTTCCCATACATTTTCCTGCCACGGGTCATTTTCAGTAAAAAGAGCAAAAAAAAACCCACCTCCCCTAAACAGGAGGAGGAGGTCGCATTTTGGGAAATGGAAGAAAAAGAAAAAAATGGTTTTCCCATACAGGGCGTGAGGGGGGCCGTAAGAGGGAAAAATTCAAAATCGGTCCTCCGCGAATTCTGAATTTCGAGGAACCCCGCCCGATTTTTATTTCCCCGAATGAATTTCGATTTTTCTTTTTTTTTCCGGTTTTTAATTAATTTCGGGGCATTTAATAATTTGCTATTTTTCGGATGACCATCGCCTTCCCACTGTCCGTCTCTCTCCTTTAAATATTGCCTCCACTTTCACTTGACCCCATGACCAATCCTCTCCTCTCCTTACTCAACCGCTTCATACTCTGTCGCTCTCTGATTTGCCCCCCTCCCGTTTCTCTCTCTTCCTCTTCCCGTCTCTCTCTCTCTCTCTCACTCGTTCGAACTTCAAAAAACCTCCGTCTCGCCTCCGGCTTATCCTGCACCCCGCTGGCCATGGCGCACGTTAGCGACCTCCCCTGCGACGGCGACGGCATTTGCATGGTCTGCAAGGGGAAGCCGTCGGCCGACGAAGCCCTCACGTGCAGGACCTGCGCGACGCCCTGGCACGTCGCCTGCCTCTCCTCGCGGCCCCCGACCATGGCCGACGCCGTCCAGTGGGAGTGCCCCGACTGCTCCCTCCTGCTCGTCGCCGGGCCCGAGCCCCCGAAGCCCGCGGCGATCGCGGCCGGGGCGGGGGCCTCCGGCGATCTGCTGGCGGCGATCCGCGCGATCGAGACGGACGATTCGCTGAGCGAGCTGGAGAAGGCGAAGCGTCGGCAGGAGCTCCTGAGCGGCGGCGCGGGGGCCGCCGAGGGCGAGGACCGTAAGGAGAAGGGCAATGGCGTGCTCGACATTCTCGACGGGAGCTTGAACTGCTCGTTTTGCATGCAGCTGCCGGAGAGGCCGGTCACGGTGAGCCTCTTTTTTCCCAGTCCGTTTGATCTTATCGCTTCGTGAAGCTCAATGGAGTTGTTTCTGGTTGTTCATTGCGGTTACCGATATCTCGCGGAAGTCCGTTTCGCTTCGTTTCATTTTCTTTTTTTCTTTTTGGTCTTTGGCTTTATCTTAAGCAGTTTAATCCGAAGTTGCATCCGTTCACAAGTAGTTGTTTATTCGTTGCCCAGGTGTTTTAGCGGATTGATTTTACATCTCAATCGAGTACAGTTAACGGTGAACATCGGATTCTCAGCTATCGATGGCTTTTTGATTTTTTGTATTCCCACGAGTCACCATTTCTTTCACTCTCCTTCATCGGTTATAGTTCCAGTCGTTTTAGGACCTTGTCGTTTTGTGCTACTGCTCTAATCTGTTGGTTGAATCTTGTCCGTAGTAGCTTACATTTCGCCTATTGCCAGGCGCCTTTCTATGTACAACTAAACAAGTTACACTCGCGTTTGTTGGGCTAATTTTAACCTCATATTTTGCTAGTTAGTGTTGAAGATCATTGTTTACGAGTCGCACTTGTCGCCGAACAATTTAGCCCAGTCATTTTGTAATGAACGAGACTTGGTTTTACCCTTCAGAAAAAAGGGACACCATGTTCCATTTGATGCTAAAATCTGCTTTCTGTATCCTGTTACAGACGCCTTGCGGGCACAACTTCTGCTTGAAGTGTTTCCAGAAATGGATTGGGCAGGGGAAGCGCACCTGCGCGAATTGTCGCCATGAAATTCCGGCAAAGATGGCGAGCCAGCCTCGAATCAATTCTGCACTTGTTATAGCCATCAGAATGGCGAAAATGTCAAAATCAAACAGCGAGAGTGCACAGGCCAAGGTCTATCATTTTATCCACAACCAGAACCGGCCTGACAAGGCATTCACTACTGAGAGGGCAAAGAGGGCCGGAAAGGCCAACGCTTGTAGTGGAAAGATCTTTGTTACTGTTGCTCCGGATCACTTTGGTCCAATCCTTGCAGATAATGATCCAGAGAGAAACCAGGGTGTGTTGGTTGGAGAGACTTGGGAAGATAGGATGGAATGCAGACAATGGGGTGTGCACCTTCCTCATGTTGCAGGGATTGCGGGGCAGTCGACGCATGGTGCGCAGTCTGTGGCTCTTTCGGGGGGCTATCAAGACGATGAGGATCACGGCGAGTGGTTCCTCTACACAGGGAGGTATTTCATTTCCGCTGTTTTTTTTTTTTATTCTTTGGACTATTTGCTAGCTTGTCTTGCATCCCAACGAGGGAAAGTGTTTAAGAATCGTAGGCCACCACTGAGAAGCAAATCTCTCTGTCTGTCATTTGTTGACTAGTCCTTTTTTTTTATCTGAAGTTATTGGCTTTACTCTTAATTTAATATCAATAATCTAATGATGGGTTCCAGGTTGTGGCTGGGGCTCATTGCTTAGGAAATCCTAGTGAGGGTTTTGCTTTTGACACACATTTATTTACTAGCAAATATTTTTTTACTGCATGATCGCTAAAATGAAACTTGAGCAGACACTGATGAGAAAGCACCACACCCTCAATTTGTTTCCTGTTTGAGTAATGTCGTAGTGATTGTTATTCCTATCTTCCATTAATGTGTCAATGATGGATGACCATAATTTTGATTGCTTTATAGCGGTGGAAGAGACCTTACTGGCAACAGGAGAACAAATAAGGAACAATGTAAGGATCAGAAGTTCGAAAAGTTGAATGAGGCATTACGAGTAAGTTGCAAGAAAGGGTATCCTGTCCGAGTAGTGAGGTGAGTTCACATCATTAATTCTTGCTAAAGTGACAGATTCTTCTTACTGGACTAGCCGTCGCCAGAAATGTTGTGCAAATTGGTGATGTGCATGATCCTTACTGGTTCTTTTATGTCAGCTTTTTGTAGTGCTAATGAAGGATAGAAATGCACTTACATTCACAGTTATTCCTTCATATAATTGATATTTTTTTTTTGGCTAAAGATGGTTTGATAAGTGGATATAATAGGTTAAGGTTTTCAGGTAGGAAAGAACCAGGTTGTATGGAGGTGATCATATATGGATAGATTCTGTGACATTGCCTTGAATTTTATCTGCTGCAAAGGACTATCTTTCGTATTAAATGACACAATATACAAAAACAGCCATGTTTGGATTAGCATTAATGTGTTTGCATAACTTCCATAATCATTACCTTGGCTAATCCAATTCGATAGTTGTTGCATTGCATAAAGTACACTGCATTCTGAAGAAGGAGAATGTTAAAGTTAATTCTCCATTGCCCAGTATTGTTCAAGAAGTGTTTTGCTGCACTATGGGTTAACATTTCCGTTGATGGCAGGTCACACAAAGAAAAACGTTCTGCTTATGCTCCAGAAACAGGGGTGCGATATGATGGTATATACAGAATTGAGAAGTGCTGGCGAAAAGTGGGGATCCAAGTATGATTATCAGCACATTGATCTTGTTGCATAATACACATTGCTTTGTTTTAGTCTCGCTGTTAACAGATAGTTATTATGTCCCAGGGTCGTGTGGTATGCAGGTATCTTTTTGTACGATGTGATAATGATCCTGCCCCTTGGACAAGGTTAGTATCTTGCACTCTCTTCCTTCTTTGTTTTCATCCTCCCATAACACATTTGTGTTTACAAAATCGATGTGAAGTGATGATCACGGGGATCGACCAAGGCCACTTCCGATTGTTAAGGAGTTGAAAGGTGCCAAAGATGTTACCGAGAGGAAAGAACCTCCATCCTGGGATTATGATGTAAGTCTGTTCACTTTCATACACATTCTTTGGCTTGTTTTGTCGACTGTAAAATGGAGAATTTTTGTTCTTAGGCGGAAAAGGGCTGCTGGATGTGGAAGAAGCCTCCCCCTAGGAGTAGGAAAAGTTATAATTGGGGAATGGAGGATGGGAAGGGACTGAGGAGAAGCAGGAAGCACTCACATAAGTCAGTCAGAGAGAAGCTCCTCAAAGGTAAAATTTGATGGTTTTTTCAGTTTTTGGAGAATTACTTGTGATAATACTTTACTCATTCCGACTTCATTGAAAACTTATATATTGATGGTCAATGATGCAGAATTTAGCTGTCAAATATGTCGGAATGTGATGAATTTACCTCTGACTACGCCATGTGCGCATAACTTCTGCAAAGCATGTCTAGAGGGAGCCTTTGCTGGACAAAGTTTCATGAGACAGAGGACATGTGAAGGCAGAAGGACGCTACGTGCGCAGAAGAATATAATGAAATGCCCATCATGTTCAATTGACATTTCTGATTTTCTTCAAAATCCACAGGTACGGCGCAATTATTTTCTCAGGATTTCATTATCCTATTTGAGATGGGTGACTTCTATGGTGTCATTTGGCATTTTCACATTGGAGCTTGTATAATAGGATGGCTTTAAAATTTTGAAGGCCCTAAAATGTGCTTCAGAATCAATGATCATCCACAGGAAAAGGTTTAAAAGCCAATTGATGACTAAGTGGATGGGAATGGTTGAAGCATTTCTACATTATCACTGTGTCTGGTTTATTTGTTTTGTCGTGTTCGTAGGCTCACGAGGCTTTGACATCCATGACAGGTAAACAGAGAGCTAATGGGTGTGATAGAAACACTTCAGCGACAGGCACTTGAGGAGGAGGAGGAGGAGGATGAAAACTCCGAGTCAAGTGAGGAAGCTGATGGCACTCAGAACAATTTGGAAAATGATGCTGAAGATGTTGAAAATGATGCTGAAGATATGGAAAATGATGATGCAGAAGATGAAATCTCTGAGGCAACTGAGATACTGTTGAAACCGGAGGCTGAAACTGAAAAGCAGGAAGCCTGCAAGCAGAAGGCTGAAAATCCTGGCAATTGCATTGCAGATCTTGTCCAATCTGATGCTGCAGATGCTGAACTTCAGGTTGACCTCAATCAGCAAGTAGATGCTGAAGATGAAGAGGCGAATATGGCTGTGGCAGAGAGTAATGCCAGGCAGCTCCGAAAACGGAAGAACTGCAATGATGTAGTTAGTCCAGGGAAGTTGGATGCTGGAGTCGCAACCAAGAGCAAGAGGGTCAAAATGGCGGCGGCAAATTGATTTTTAGCTGTGGTCAAATGCCCTATCCTTGAATCTGAACATGTTGGATATTTTTACTTATTGTTTGAAGATGTCTCTCCTCATAGGTCCAAGCACAGCTTGATCATGCTTTTAGATCTTACTTTCTTTGGGTGGTCTAAGGACAGGATAGTGAAAGAACAAATCATGAAAGGTATAGGGACCTTAGTGTTTTGTTGTTTTTGGTGGTTCCTATAAAAAGTTTATTTCCTGTTTTGAAGGCAAGAATGTGGGCTACAGAGTCTTGTTTAGGTGCTGGTGATATTCTTGTCAAGCTAGAGATTACATCATTTTCAATACAAAAGTGCCTTTTGGCTTTGCAAAAATAGGGAATCAGTGGATTTTGCGTATGTGCAGTGACATTTCCTTTAACGGCTCAAGAGCTGTTTTGTCTTTGTGCTTTATGGTAGAAGATTCTCTTGGAACGGATCTCCGTCAATCACTGAAGCAGATATGTTGATTAACCTCTGCATACGGTGGTCTCAAGTATACATGGACTCTTGATCGGTCCGGTGCACTCGAGACTACGATCTTTTTTATATGAAACTGAGTCCCACATCGGTTGGAAAAGGGGTTGTGACGTAGTAAATAACGCGATTAGCCCAATTTCCTAGTCCGGTCGCTTTGCGACTCGGCCCCCCACATTTGTTTTTGCTCCATGATTTTAGTCCTAATCAATGATGCCTCAGATGAAACTTCTCTTGTTGTTTTCTAAATTTCGCTTGGTGGTGCCATTCCAGCATATATGGGATTCCATTGTACTGCAAAAGCCAAGTTTGTATTGGTACAAATTGAACTTCTCTTGTCAGGTTTCTTTAGCCTTCTGACAGAGCCAATTTCTGTCCTTCGGGCGGCCAATTGATGCATGAAGTCGTGCAGCTTTATAACTCGAACATTTTTTACCGGTTAAGGTAAAAAATGATCGATGGACAAGTTCGTGAATTTCAAAGAGCAAAATGATATCTTAACTCTTCACGAATGAAATTCAATTCGAATTTCATCGACAAAAATGTGAGCTATCCAAAGAGCCGTTCATACTTTTGTAGTGTCTCCTCTAATGCCTCTTTTTTGATGTCTTCACAGGTGGCAAAAGATTGAGGAGACCGAGAGTAAAGTAGTACCGAGCAACTTCATGGCCGAAAGGAATTTAAAGGGATAGAAAGAGGATAACTAGAACTGTCGAATGCCTCGGTTGGTTTATTTGAGGCAATCTCCCCGTTTGAGGAGGGGGCACTTCGAAGTTCTAATTCTCCGGTGGTTTTTTTGTGAGAATTATGGTGCAGTGTCCTCGTTTGTCAGTAAAAGATCAAGGGAAATGAGAGAGTTTACATGTAGGGCCCAGGCGCCGGTGCGCGCTGGAGGCTCAAGCCATCATTGAATGTACGAAGTACATGTCTGCAATGTAGTATCTCTAGGTTTCACTTTCACAGGAGACCCGCCGCTCTGTGAGCCGTAGTGTTACGATGCAGGTTTCATTTTCCCGGAAGACGCCCCAAAATCAAGGATCGAGATCTATTTAGTACACTTCAAATTTTTCACGCACACTATCGAAGTACAGATTAAGTCCGGTTC
This sequence comes from Syzygium jambos, assembly GCA_031216235.1. Classification (NCBI taxonomy): domain Eukaryota; kingdom Viridiplantae; phylum Streptophyta; class Magnoliopsida; order Myrtales; family Myrtaceae; genus Syzygium; species Syzygium jambos. The sequence goes on along the minus strand of CM062221.1, from coordinate 42,506,449 downwards.
AGCTATGCCAATGCGGAATCTGGCATCAACATGAGGCGCAAAACATCGTAGTCACTGTCGCGCCATCTGCTTGAACACCCAAACTCACCCTTGACAGTAGCAGGCATGTAAAAGAATTGCAGGGGTGGTATTTTACTGGGAAGTCAGGAATATTGCACGAGTGACTGGTTGTTCTCCTTTTCTCATACCTTCAACCTCCATTGATAGCAAGTCGACAACAATGTTATTACGGCGAGGCCTGTGCTTTGCATGAAGACAGAGACCAATATGCGATGGATCCCATGGTGAAACTTAGAAATACCAATGCCCCTTCTTTTCTGGTAGCCCAGACATTGGTTCAAGGGAAAGGTGATTAGAGTAACACTACAACTACAAAAGGAAAAGGAAAAATTGTAAGGAATTGACATACACCAATGAGGACGTTCCTCTTTAAGAAGAGTTCATCGATCTCAAAAAGAGCAAGGAGAGAAATTCTATTGCAAACGATCACACTACTAATCATTTCAACATATCATATAGCCACACTGACATTGTGCATCATTTTTCCTAAGTGCTTTGTTCCTTTTTCCAGCCAACAAAATGGTACTGGAAGACACTGACTTACAGTATAAGCACGGCGTAACTACTAATTGCAGACCTCTTCAAAACATTTCTGTGAGCAGTCCAACTTTGAGTCCATGTTATTCATCTTGATTCTTATGTACCCTATTGTCGCCAAAACTTGAGGATAGGTTTCAATTTTCGCGCTCCGCCCCTCTAGTTACGATTCTTTTCCAGCTCCAAGTTCTTGACCAGAGCTTGCTTTTCATCTTCAGGAAGAGAGTTGAACATGAAGATAGATTTATCACCAATGTCATCCTACACATACCGAAAACATATCAGAAGACTCCTAATAGGTACGCCCAACACCATTATGGTTTTTGACTAGATTGTACCTTTATAGGTTGAGTGAACTTTCTTCCAGCAAAGATCACGAAAAGGGCTATCCAGAAACCCAACAAAGTCGCCTTTACTCCATCATCCATCAAACCGGTCTGTAAATTTCACGAAAACGTATTGTCTGAATATCTGTCCAAATCCTAATAAAAGCAAATCTCCATATATCTTATAAGGAAAAATCTGGAAGAGTGCCCTTGGACACACGTTAAGAGTCATTGACAATGCTTTGGAAAATCTAATTTTATTCTATTTGAGGTGGGAGACTTTCTTTTCCAAGTGCGTCAACACGCACCCTTACTAGTTTAAGTGGTTTTCTCTTGACTAGTACTCTCAGGACACATGTTTACAAGACCCGTATTATAGTAGTGATGCCATGCCATGGCAATAAACAACATTTATATGCCAGATACTCTATCATTATATTTTTCTCCTGCCTTTTCTAGATGATAAAAGCACCAAAGACATGTTAATGATGCCATTGCACATATGTACGTACATAAATGAGGACCGAATGCTCTAACTAGGCATTCTGCACAAATGGGAAGTTTTAGACAGGATTTGACAAAAAGTGAGGTGAGTCCCTCATGCACCCAGAAGAAGAAAATGATGACTAAGTTCCATTTTGCAACCGGACCAATTTTCAGCAGGATTTTCAGGCTGCATTATAGTAATGACTGACATGAAAGAAAGAAAGCCAAATATCTGCATCTAAACTTAGGAGGAGTTACCAGATGGCCAAGAAGAACAGTTGGTATAATGAATGTGAGAATGCCAGCTTCCAGCTTTCCATAGCAGAGGCCTACATTTGAATATGAAAAATCAATACACAGAGTTAACACATCAAAAGGTATCATCTTAAGATGATAACTACAAATTCTAAAAATTATATTTCGACTATTTACGCTTTCTATTTGAATGCTACCTCATGTCTCAATTTTACTCAACCTTCAGCTATGCTTCATAGAAGACTGATGTCAATGCGTGAAAAATAAATCGCGATGTAAGGATGATTACGATTTCATATACGTCTCAGATTTTTCAAATGCTTCGTGAAACATAAATTGGAGGAAGTAGTGCTAAGATTAGAGAAGGCGTGTCAAAAACATCATTGCTTGTCAAGAGAAGCCACCAGCTGGTGGATCAGGATGGGGACGTGGATATTCACATAATCATTTTATATGAAGGAGCGGTAAGTTATGGCAATCATGTCAATCTAATGTACGCATGAAGTAGGACATCAATTTATTATTTTCAAATGACCTTTCTCCTTTTGCCACTGCCATTATCTGGAGAAATCCTTAATTTTCCCTTTTTCTGTTAACTATCTGAAATTAGGGAAACTAGTTTTCTCCATTTGACGGTAAGTATGAACGGACCCTCAGTAATTTACACTACCCCATGGAATCTGAACTAAATAAGAGATAAGTAATTGGAAAAGAACAGCATGCAACCTCGATGTTACCTTCCTTAAAAACAAGTCCCGTGAGAGCAGCAAAGAGAGGACCAACAAACCATACTGCTGTTGGATTATCGACAACATATTGTACCAAGCTCTCTCCAGATGGTTGAGCGAGGCACACATATGTTGCCAAAGAACTGACGACACCAAGTGCCCATAGAGCTTGAAGAGTGCGTTTAATCTCAGTAACATAGATGTGAATCAACAGCAATGATAAGCCCAATCCACCAGCTCCAAGGGTATAGAGTAAATCAAGATTCTGCCTGAGTATCTCACTCACCCAAGAATCTTCAGGTAAAAACATAGTTGAAGAAGCAGTCACAAAGGATGTGGCAGCGGTCACCAACCCAGATCTGTACAATATCACCTGATAGAAATCAATGAGGCACTGAAAATCTTGGGTGCAGATTGAAGTACAAGAAAAACAGGCACAGAACTTTGCCTAGCTAGGTTGTACAATCCTTATATAGATGGGGCTAGATACGTATAAGTATTTATCAGAGTTATAATGTAATATTCATGGATGAATGCGGGGGCTGCCCCTATAATTGACTTGAGAAAACTTCTTTGATATTTGAACTCTCCTTTCTGGTAAGTCTGTTTACAAACAGCAAGTGCCCCTTAATTAACTTCTCCTCCTGTATTTCTATTGATTTTCTAAGTAAGTATGAGCTAGAAGTCATTATTTGCCCTTCCATGTTTCTGGCAGCACTATATTGATGTCATTAGGGACTGTAAAGCTCAAGTTTTAGCAGACAATTGACAACTATAAAGCCCACACGAATTTTGCAAGTTCTTACACCAGTGTACAAAACGAAAAGAATATTTTTAGCTATGACTAATATGACGAATCATCTCCATATCCATTGCAAAATCAACTAATAAATGATTGTTTGGTCATTTATATTCATTGAGACAAGTGCAAGTTCATCAACCGCACCAAAATGCATTGAAGACATAAATAGAAGTTGAGGATTGTTAAAAAGGGTACGGCTATATGATTTATTTCCTTAATGTAGCAAAAGACTCAACTGCAGCCGTGATATTTTATTTGTTGAGCTCCCATAATTCTTGATACTCTTGCTTAGAATTTTGCACATGCTTTTGACATTTTATGCATATCTTCTCAAATATTAAATGATTATGTACATGCACTTTTAGTAGAAAGCTCTGCCGATAAATGGCCCAGATCCGCCCCTGGACATATGCATTGAAAATTTTGACCATTCTACTGAGAACACAACTTTTTGTCTTTCGCCCTTACAATCTCATTTTTAATATTTAAAATATTATTCGAGCCTTGTATATAATCGGTCAGATTACGATCAACTCTCAGCTAACTCTAGGTCAAACTTAGGAATCTGAAAATAATTCGGGGTGCCAATGGCTGCTCATCTTTATGACCTTACCGAAACAGCTGGGAATGATTGCAATTGACTAACATAACAGGCTAAAATGACAAGTGATTTGAAATTCAAAGGCAACTAAACCTCCTTTTCATGGATTACAATTAAGTTGCTTTAGAATTGAAAACCAGAGAACAACCATTATTATCATGGGACAGCCACAGGATTAGTAATTGCAATTTTTTCTTGCTTCGTGAAGATCACAGGTCCTGTAGGAAATTTTAAAGAGAACTCAATAAAGGAAAAGGTGAACAATTCAATTAACTTCCTCCAGACAGGAAAAATAAATTAACTTCCTGCTTTGTGCAAATAAGATGGCACCGGCTGGACAAGCCAAGCCGCATGTATTGTCTCCAACTCTCTTCAATAAATTTTCTTCACCAATTTCCGGTCCCAGATGCATTCGGAAAGTGCCAGATGATAAAGAAAAGATGAGATTTCAGTGGGAGCATCAGCCACCAAAACAGATTATCAGCTAAGCTTCCCAACAGCTTCTTGAGCCCAAAACACCACTAGGCTCAAACTAATGCGGGACATTCACAACTAATAATGAGTCGAAGCAAAATCCCAGACTACTAGCATCAGCTAAGAACACCCAACAAGAACCATGAAGCTCAAACTAATACAAGACATTCCAATATGAACAAACAAATTAGTCAAAGCAAAATCACATACTAATCCCGTCAGCTAAGAACACCACGGGGGACCAAGACATGTCCGGACGAACTGACCGAAATTTCACGAACTGATGATTGATGACCCGCATACGAGTTAAAGACGAAGAAGAGCAGGAAAGGGGTTCAAGCACCTCTCTGACGTCGGCGGGATCGACGGTCCAGGGACCGTAAACGCCCCGATAGACCGTCGGATTGGGCGAGCTGTCGCCGAGCGCCTTGCACGTCACGGACCCATGTCGAACTTTCCCAGTTCTCGCGGAAGCAAGTGGCTTTGGTTTCGGAGGAAGAGGGGTGTGTAAGAGAGCGGCGGGCAGCGCCCTCGACGCCATGTCCGATGAACTCAAACGCGAGCAAGACCAGAACTTGAGCTCCAGGAAAAGAACGATACGGACGTTAGACAATAGACAGCCATAGAGATATCATGACACTGTAGCTGTTTTTTTTGGAGTGTTGGAGATGTGAATTCTGTGGTCAGTAGAGGATTGGGCTCGAGCCCAAAGCACGATCTCTTATGGGCCTAATGAAGGCCTGTATTTGATTGGACCGAAGAAGTGTAAGTCGACTCCTATTACATATCATGACGCAACCAAGAAGAAGAAGAACATCGGAGTAGTTAGAATTGACGTACCGCCGGATGTAAGAGGATGACTTTGGTTCCCCGTGTTCGGCACATGACGCGACCAAACCTTTTTGTTCATCGTGTACCTTGCTACATGTGTAGAAGTTCCATGGCGGGTTCATTAATCTCGAACCTCCGGGTTCCGAGCAGATAGAGTAGCAGTGACTCAAACCCCTTTATCACTATTTCGCCCCGTCCTAAAAGGAAGACCCTGTTGGGCTCGTGCCCATTTTCCCCGGTGATTCATGGGCCAAAAATTTGTTGCCTAGGGATAAAATGGGCTTGATGTGGCGAATGTGGCCCAACAGATGTAACAAGTCCATGTGGGCCGCAATTACATATTCGTTCCGCTGCCTCTCTCATCTGGGACGTTGAATCGAAAGTCACATTTCACGTAACATGGTTCCTCCGCATGGAATCCCTGTTCTGTTGTTCCGTTACCGTTATAGGACATAAGAAGCATTTCATCGAACATTTCGAGTGCAACCACAGATGCCCAAGCAAATCAGCACGGTGGCGACTGGCATAAAGTTCGCATTACGTTTGATAGGACCTAGTTGGAGGGGATCGAAACAACTCTAAGTGCGTACTATTGTTTGGATAGAGAGAAAAAGACGGGTAGGTAAAGTGAGGATGGATTGGAAGAGATTACGAGGTATTAACACAGCCGATTTTAGGCACGTTTTTAAAATCGGTCATCTGTCCATTAATTAAACAAGCCTTTATCCCGATTAAATTTTTTTGTCGACACCCTCGGTTTTATCTTTGATCCTAAGCACCTAACAAAATATCTGTCATAATACTTTATTTTCTACTCTTCTTCCTTGTCAGCGACCAAACAACAGTACAACTTCTCTCTTCTTTTCTTTTCTAATTACTCCCCTGCTGATAAATGCCTAGTAAAGGAGATCAGCAGGGGAGGAAGACAGCAAAATAGATGATTCTGCGCAAAAAGAATCGGATTGCCTCCCCTCAACTAAGTAATAGTCGTTCCATGCTTAAACCGGGCCTTAATACGACGGTTATTTGATAAAATTCACATATCAATTTCTTCTCTTCCATTTCCTCGGTGACGAATGCTCGGGCAGGCCGTCTTTGTAGCTCTCATCTTAGATGTGAACCCTCTGAAGTTAGGGTGTAAAACGCCCGGGTTAAGAGCACATTAGCTCGAATAATTAAGCCTAGTTGCCAAGCCAAATGAGCTCGAGTGTCGGTACCGGAGGGGTTTGGGAAATTTCATCCGGTTCAAAAGCTCGACTTAGCCCAAAAACTAAGCATTCCCTCTTCAGATGAGCCGGCCCGGCCAATAATTTAAGCTCGATTTTAGGGTCTGCGTGAGTTAAGCCGTGTCAATAACTTGTGACGATAGAAAATGTCGGGACAATTACCGCCAATTACACCGGTATAGCCTCACAGCCTCAAATCAAAGAGATTGCAAAGAATATTTTTACCCCACGCACTCGGCTTTTTCGACGGCTCCAAGAGAGCTTTTCCCTCGAGGTTTTTTATCCCTTCGGATCGCGCAGGGACGACCCAAGGAGGTATTTTGGGGACATAGAAGGCCGAATGCAGAATGCCGAAAAGGGGCCCAAATGCCTGCCGCTTCCGATTCAATTCGCTCGTGGAGCGAACGTATCCATCGCTTTCGTCGATTGACAATGGACCCACGAATCTCTTCAAGCCGTCCAAGTGGGAGAATACGATCCACAGTTCCACACCACGACTAACAAAAAGCGCGCGCGCGCGAGAGAGAGAGAGAGAGAGAGAGAGAGGGAGGGTGTTTTTGTCTGCGAAAGGAGGCGTGCTTCGTCAAAAAGATCGAATTCGAGCTGGAAAAAGCGGCTGATTCTTGGCAGGCCGCGATCAAGTGCAGGCGCCGCATGGCCTCTCTCTCGCCCGCCCGCCCGCCCCCCATCGCCCGTTTCCGGATCCGCCATGATTCGCTTCCCAGACCAGACCAGACCAGGCCCCACCACCACCCCCCACCCAACCAGCCGCAAAATTTGACGTCCGCGACCGAAAGCCCGCGTCCCACATCGGACAAAGGACGCCGGTGGTCCCCACGCACGCCTGCCTCGGAGGTAGTGACCACGTCAGCGTTCACGCCCCGCCTACGTGGCCGGTCACATGACCGAAAGAAGCTTCCTATCCCCTTTGTCCTCACGCGAGCTTCTCCTTCTCCCTCCGTTTCTTTTCCCCTTCTTTTTTTCCTTTCTTATCCGCGTTTGAGGAGAACAAATATTTGCATTTTGAAAGTGTCTAAAGTCGGTCTTACTTTCTCGCAAGTTTCCCTAACGAGATCCCAAGTAACTTCGCCACGAATTGATTGGCCGATCGGATTCTCCCGGATAGGGGACACGACGAATTCAGATAACATTTAGGGCTTCTTGCCACGCACCCATCACTTTATGGATGCAGTTTTACCTAATGCATGCGAACGACGCGGTCTATGTCCATCCATATCGAAAGTTACTTAAATCGAAAGTATAAATATTGGGAAAATTATCAAAAAAGTCTCAAAACTTATTGCACTCGTGCCAATTCAGTCTTAAACTTTTTAATTGTGTCAATTTAGTCCTAAAAATTTTCATATTTTGCCAATTGAATTCATGCAGTCAATTTGGGTGGAAAATTACTGACGTGAATATTGGTACTCCTACATAGCACGACTGGCGCTGGAGTGAATTTTTTTAATAATTTTTTCGATCTTCTTTCTTTTCGTTTCTTTTCTTTACTCTTTTTTCGTTTAGACTAAGGGCTGGCAAGGGTCGCAGCTGACCCTCGCCTACCACAAGCGAGGGCTGATGAGGCTCGCTGTTCTCACCGGCCTGCATCCTAGCTGTCAGAAAAAGGAAAAGAAAAGAAAACCAATTTTAAAAAAAAACTCAAAAAAATTATTTAAAACTGTCAACGTTAGCGCCAGCCATGCACCATAAGACGAACGACATCCGCGTTAGCGATTTCCAGCCTAAATTGGCTGGATGGATCAAATGGCAAAATGTAAAAATGTTTAGGTGTAAATTAACACGATTGAAAAGTTTAGGATTGAATTGGCACAAGTGCAATAGATTTAAGAATATTTTGATAGTTTTCCCTATAAATAACTTATATCATCAAAAGACCAATTTCTTGTTAAATTAAATGTTCACGAGCACCCTTTTTTTTTCGCCATATCACGCGCATCCTTTTATTAATGATGTCTGGGAGTATTTTTTTCTTTCTATATTGATAGAACTTCATAAAGTGTTTATTTTCTCCAAAGTGAAATATCTTTAGAGTTCAGATAAATACGAGCTTCCTTATCGTTCGCTCTGATCCTGCAGAAGTAAATCGCCCCTTTTCGCGGTGCTTTGTAGTATTTCCAATGGCCCACGACATATGTAGTCTGTGCATGCGCGATTTCAATCCTTGGAAAGTTGAAAGGACGCCAAAAATTCCAACCAGACCAAGCGTGGCATCTGAAAGAGACGGGGCAGAGAGACGAGATTGGCGTCCTTTCGAGCTCGGAAAGCTTATGAAATGTCCCACCTTTGGTTCTAAAAGGTTTCGGTCGCTAATCATTTCATTTCATTTCATGTGAACTAAAAGCACCGTCGTGCATAAACCTAAATAAAGTAACAGTAAAGGTGCATGGTATCAGCGTCCTTCATCGCTCATCCGTGTTTCCCACTCGGTTGTCGGATGGAACACCTTCGAGGAGCGCGGTCATTCGCTGGCGTTTCTTAAATTCTTCGGGTCCGAAATTTTGCTATGTGCTTACAATCCAGTTCGTCCATCTTTTTGACTTGACCGGATCAAAGTCTAACCTGTCGGCACCCGTTCGATTATGTAGCCAGCTCGTTTCGTTTGCATGCGTTATATTTTCCTTATTATTCTTTTTGCCATCTTTCGGTGGGTGTGTGTGGGTTGTGAAAGTGACAAATCAGTACGTTCTTGAAAGCCGAATGATTTGAAAAAATGGTGGTGCCAATTGAAACGTGAAGGTAGATCACATGTAGAGTTTCGGTTTCTCGAGAATGAGCCAACCATTTGACGGAGACCGCTATGACCGTCCAATTTCAGAAGTCGAGTGCTCGCGTTTCGCCTCACTTCGCAGGCTTTGAAACACATGGTGAGCCATTAAAAGGGAAAACGGTGGATAGTCACTGTCGCTGTCAAGTTCTCACGATCCCTTGCGGGGGGCTTTCAAGGAGACCTAACGAAGCCTAGGAGATTCGTCTTCTGAAAAGGATTGATCTTTAGATTCTGTCATAAAAGATCTCTGAATCTGCTTGTGTTCCAAGATATCTCGTGCTTTGGCCATGAAAGAGAAAGGACCTCTCATGCTGAATATTTAGGTGTGTCGTGTGGGGGACGCTCCTAATTTGGATTCTTCGTATGGCATTTGGACTCCAATGACGTGCGCGTACGACCATATTAAAGAGTTAAGAGCTAATAAATGGGGTTAAGTGCACAAGCATACATATACGATCAATCAAAGAATGTTAACAAGAAAATTATCAATTAGGCAACTCTAAAGCCTACGAAAAGAAAGTTGACGCGCACAATAGACTGTTTGAGGAAGTAGCTAAATAAATGAAAACAAATCGCGAAATGATAGATCATTGAGAACATCCAAAATTCAACTCTCTCTCTCTCATACCTATAGTGGGTAAATCATTGCACTTCAATAAAATGTGGCAATAATCGGTTAAGTATATCACTTAATCCAAACATGAAGTTGAGGATTGACTAACATATGAAGGATAAATTACAATCTCTCACATGTCCCAAATGTGCATATGGGACATAAGATCATCTCCCAGATCATCACAAATAACTTCAGCAGGGAAACCTTCCCAATAAGCTCCAAATCCAATACATATATAGAGCTTCCAAAATTTAATAAAAAAACACTCTTAGAAGCTCTTTACATTAACTGGGTCTTCCAAAATCCCATGGTGCCCTATTTATAATATAAGGCTCAATATTACAATCTTGAAAAAATATAAGGCAAAGAGCTTGAGGATGATGCTATTGCCCTTGATTTCTTGGATCAAATCCATCTCGATATCCTTGAAAATTATAATTGGACGGTGACCATCCAAAGTAGGAAGAAGAAGAAGAAGTCCTTGGCGGCTCATTTTGCGGCTCCTGTTGTTGTTGCTGGCTGTAGTGATAGGACGATGAGCTAATTGATGAAGACGACGTCGATGAAGATTGTTGCGAACCAAAAGGCTCCTGACCGTAGAGATTTGACAAATAATAAGGAAATTCAGCGTCGGTACTCGATAGAAGTTGTGCATATTGAGCCAGGTCTGGAAAAGCCGCCTGTGGATATTGAGTAAAAGGCGTCGGCTGAGGATTGATTTGTTCAGGCAAAACATTGACGCCCGAGTTTTGGCAACTTGGATTAGAGTATGAGGCGTACTCGGGGTTGCCTTGAACTCGTTCGGGGAAATTGAGCTTAGCCTTGGTGCCTTTGAACTTGAGAGCTGCCCTATCATATGCCAAGGCCGCGTCCTCGGCGGTCTCGAAAGTGCCGAGCCAAACACGGGCTGCTTTCTTGGGGTCGCGTATTTCCGCTGCCCATTTTCCCCATGGCCTTTGTCTTACTCCTCTATAGTGTTTTTTTCTAACACTGTCTGTGCAAAAATAAGCAAAATCAAAGCCATCAAAGAGAAGATGTAGATACATGCATGTAAATAACGAGTTATGACCACTATTTGTGCATGATCATATGTCACTTCCTTGAAGAGTGCTGGAAACACTGATCAAAGCGCCGTCCTATATTGCAGATACTTTCTCATAGCTTTGTCTATCACACTGTACAAAATATCAATGATCTATGGGGCTAGACTGGAAAAGAGACAACTTCACGTCTTCTTCCAAACAGCTTTATTTGAGAGGATGCTATATCGAAATCAATATCAATTAGGCACAAAATTCATCCCAATGTTGCATTCATGTTGACATACGATGACATACATGATGACCCCAATGTTGATGCATGAACCTCCATCCTTCGAAAATGAATTTGGTTGGTAGTATAAGCGTGGTTTGATTTTTTGTAATGAGCACACCAAGCTCATGATCATCACCAAGTTTCATGTGTATTACTTAATATCTTGGTTGTAACTAGATGCAAGACTTGTACAAAGTCTAACGTTAGGGTAGGAAATTAATCAGTTTGCAAGTGTCGTTTGACAACATGACATAATATATATAAGAAGTTTGTTATGACGAGGGGAATGACGCTTATCATGAAATCAATGTAGCGGGTGTAAGATTTTGCACTGAAGGTAGATCTAACAAGAATTCTTGAGTGAACGAGTGAGGAATAGAAAGAATTTCATGGTAATCATGATGAACGAGACACAATAAAGTTAAGATGAATTTTGATAAGTACATATCATCATAAAACGCTTAATAAAAAACTGCGCTACAAATAAATAACCAACACTCCAAAATTTTGGGTTCATATCTTGACACAATCACGCCAATCTACGTCCCATGGCAAAGATCATTACAATCTTTTTTACTCAAAACGTTCGTCTAACTATGGTCTGTTTATATACCGAAATTTAGAGTAATTTGGATGTGACAAATGGGAAAATGAAATCTCAAAGCGGGGGTATCCAAGTAAAAGTGGACATTGATTGTGGCATTCAAATTCCATACGCATGTTTTAAATAGATAAGATTAAGAGGGTCGGCCAAGAAATCGCTATCCATGTATGACCTACATGTGTAGCATTGAAACCATGGACTAGACACGATATAAGCGCGTATGCACCATCACCGGCAACGCCTGCCTAACCGACCTCCCCCCTTCGAAGTCTTGGGGCAAAGTTTTTATAAGCAAGATTAGGAAATGGACAAGAGAATCGATAGGGCGTAGGTCGAGGCCTGTGCTGTCCAAAATGGAATGGAAGTGACTCACGTAATCCGAACTTTCAGACAACAAGAACACCCCCAACAAGCGCCAAGCACAACAGCTTGGTAGGTAAGGGACATCTTTGGACGTTCAACGGCAACAATCAAAATTGCGAACGTGGGCAACGAGAAACGCCTGTTGGACTGAGACACCTACGCTCGTCGCCTTGCTTTGTATAATGCAGAAGAAAATTAAACATATAAACTATAGTAGATTAACTTAGGGCTAAAGATTGAAGATCTCCCAAAGAGAGAGAGAGAGAGAGACATTTTGGCGGAAAGTGAGAATAATACAATGAACTTGACCTGAAATTTGACAAGCACATCATGCGCAGCTATATTGATTCTTAGGTTGTCTCGGTCTTTATATTCCCACTCTCAGCCCATCAAGTTAGGCCGATCTAAGAGTAACATTCAAGCTAGCCTTTCTTTTCTTTTTTTGTGGGGGAAAAATAAGTTAAATAATCTAAAGCAACATAGAGACCAAACAGCAGATTTACAGCAGATCTTCCCTTTTCTTACCAGATTTAGCAAAAAAAAGCGAATGATATATGTGATTGAACAAACCCTTAACCATTCTTTAATAGTGCACTCAGCTTTTCAGATAGATTTGATAGTGGACTCATCACAAGAAAGGTAGAAAAACAAGATTATAAACCCCCCAGAGAGGGTCAACTGGAGTTTAGGTTTTTGCGACAGCCTGACCTTGATCTGGAGGAGCTTGCTGAGGAGGGTCCCGATGCTCCTCTTGCACTGGCGCTGCCGGGTATTCGACCGAGCTCGGGGTGTCGTCGCTGGTCGAAATGACCCGGCTCAGAGCCGAGACCATTGCCGAGACGTCGATCTCGGAGAGAGAGGACTCGTAGGAGGCGAAATCGTCCTCCCTCTCCTTTTCCTGCGATGATGCTTCAAGGGGAAGCGGCCGCTTTCCATGTCTCCGATCCACCTTTCCACGAGCTTGAGGATAGCCGACGAGAGATCGTGCTGCGTCCGGTGGATAGATCAAGACATGGACTAAATGACAACACAGGAATCAGTGCTAGGTGTGAGGACAAAGGTTGGAGGTGATACTGATGGTGCAAGTTAGCTAGTTGGGTGATTTTGGAGAGACCGCAATTTGCCAAAAAGTGAATAGGGCTTTGGCTCGAGGGAAGAGGAATATAGGGGTTCGAAATGGGGAGGGAAGCTTTAGTCATCGGTTTTCCTATATATATATATGTATATATATAATATATATATACATATATATAATATATATATATATATATACACACACACACTCCTCCCTTCTTCCATTTGTTTGTACGTACTATTGAGAGATGCTATTTTTTTTTTTTTTGGGGAGGGAATTCTGCCCGTCTCCTTCCCCACTTCTCGCTTGCTTACATGCAACCGTCCGAGCACCTTACAGGTATGCCATGATGATATTTACTTGCGTGATAATAAGCGGGGAAATTAATTTGTGAGTGTGTTATATGTATTACGCTGCATCTAAACCGTCGAATTTGGCGGAGCCTACATGAGCCCCCAAAAGGAGTAGTTGAAATGTCCATGGACCAATCACTCGACATGGTCTCTCCTAATCGATGTCATATTTGGGGAGGTTGCAAACTCTCACGCTTAAACAATTGACGTTCTCGTTAGTTTTGGGTCGTGTCACCTTGCAAATACTCTCTATTTGATGTGTGGTTTGTTCCCTTCCCCTTCGTCATCCTAGAATTTGCATCTTGTCCAGCCCTCTTGCTTCGACAAGCACTCCGCACCCATGTTGGATCGAGTATGGGTCTAGTCGGTCCACACACCACGTATATACTGGAGAATGCTTTACTTTGATACTCTCTGTAATAATAAGGTTTACGTGGGCCAAGCCTCCAAAAAGAGTACGTAACCACACGAGGTTATGATCATATGAGAGTGAGTGTTGACTTATGCATCATTTAATAAGACCTCTCCCTATTGATATGGGACTTCGAATGTCGCTCAATTACTAATGGAATCAATATGATTGCCAAAATTAGAAATTATATACGCATCAGTACCTAAATCCCGCTTATGTCATAATATTCTTTACACCTCCGGTGTACTTTATATAAGTCCATCTGATGTATATAGAGGTGGCAAAATGGGTCTAGAAGTCATATTTTAACTCATATTGAATGGTGTGGATCATAAATGAATTGCTTTAAGTTTTAAAAACAAACTTAAGTGAGTCATAAATGGGTTACGTAACAAGTTAATGGCTCTTAAAGGGTTTAGGTGGGTTAATTAATAAGGTTAAGTAAATCATAAACAGGTTATTTTTATTTTATTATAAATTATAATTTTTAAAATTTAAAAATTTTCTTTATTTCTTTTTTCTACGAAATTTGGCGAGGGTTGGCCAACCCTCACCGACAAACCGCGAAGACCTCACCCATCACTGGTGAGGGCCTTGACCCTCATCCGATTGCTGGGTGAGGGTCGGGACCCTCGCCGGACATAGAAGAAAAAAATGAAAATATAAAAAATTCAATTTTTAATAAAAATATTTAAATGTTGTCCACTAGATTTGTATTACATAATAATATAATTTTTTTAAAAATCATAATAAATAAATTTTCCTAGATTTGGTTAAATATGAAAATATTTTCATAATATGGATCGAGTCAGATATAGATTGAGAAATTTGCTTTATGAACAAATGGGTTAATTAGTCGATTTGGGTTGGATTCTTTATGACCTGACCCACCATTTGATAGGTCTAAATGTATATAAGTATATAACACGCTCCTTGAAAATGCTTGACCAATAACAAGCGCCATTGTATACAACACTCATCGAGGGGATAATTGTCTAATTAGTCTTAAACTTATTGTACGGTAACCAATTCAGTTTTAAACCTTTCAATTGTGCCAATTTAGTTATAAACACATTGACAGTTTATCAATTTAGTCATAAATCTTTTTTTGTGTCAATTTAGTCCTAAACTTTTGAAGATTTGCTCATTTAGTCATAAATCTATTATTTGGATATTTAGCCGGAATGACTAAATTGACAAATCGTCATTAGGTTTGGGACTAAATTGGAAAATCATCACTAAATTGGCATAATTAAAAGATTGATGACTGAATTAGCATCCATACAATAAGTTTAGGTCATTTTTGGACAATTTTCCTCTCATTCGGCTACTTGAGACAACTAGACAATCCGCTGCCTATATGTGGAGCTCGAGAGTAGTGGCATGAAGAAAGATGTCGTTGGTGCCATTTCGAATTTCGACAGCTTTGTTATAGAAATTCACGAAATATAAAAGGTTTGGTTACCAAAAGAATGTGAAAATGTAATGTTTTATAGGAGTAGTAACATGTGACTGACTAATCGAGGGCATGGCATGTCTGATAGTTCTCTTCTTTCGACCTTAATTTTGCCACATCCCACATCTTATGTGCTTTCGGTCGATGCGATATCGTCCCAGTTCGTTCCTCTTATTCTCCACACATGTTTTCTGATGTAGATCTTGTTGGCATCTATGTGGCGGCCGCCGCTTGATAAAGATGCCCCTAGCTCTTGTTTATACACACTCCAGCAGCTATTCTATTGAAGGATGTGAATTGCAATCCGAACGTTTTGTAGTAGGCATGAGACCCTTATGATAACACCCATTAGAGATCGCAACTACGCCTCCCTCTTTTAACTTATCAAAAAGCCATAGGACATGAACCCCTCGGCGGAAAATGACAAAACTGCCTTTACGCTCTTTAAGTACTTTTACATACTAGTCTTGTAACCTAACTCTGTCTTCACCCTTTATGAGTATTTACACCACATAACCTATAAATCTCTCTCTCTCTCTCTCTCTCTCCGAAAAGAAAAGTCTATCGCTAAGGTTCTGTATGGAAGCCCTTTCTTATATGAAGCCTGTTCTAACGTTTGCTGACATGGGCTGTGTTGAAAATTAAGGCAATCCGAAGATTACTCCGAGGAAAAATTGACCCGGCGTCGCTGTGCCGAACCGCCAAACACATCTCTGCCTTTCGCGGATCGCGTGGGCCCAGAACGCTGGTCGCCCTTGCTATGAACGATTTCCACGTAATGAATGACATCATCAGCTCAATCTCTTTCGCTATTGAGTACTTGATTTAATTAATAACGTGGTATTTACATGGGTCTCGTGTTCAGCTTCACGGACGCGACAGAAGGCTTGCCCATCGCCTCGCAGTTTTGCTTGCTCGGAGTATCTTTTATCTTTACCTTTTTTTTATTGGCATCTGAATTCGGTTTATATTTATTGATTGAATGTTCGGATGCCGATGTGTTGAGAATGTATCTTTAGCTTGAGCGGATTTCCTAAAAAAAGGGCTTTCCTTTTCTGATAGGAATTATACATATCAAATACACTAGAGCAAATCATAGGAGTATCAGATTTTATCTTTGTGAGGCTAAACACGGTAAGTTTTGGTGTTTTTTTAAGTGTGGAACACTTGAACATATGAGTGATTATAGCTCTGAAACTGTCCGATTCAGCTAGTGGATAATTTGGGACTATCTCTCTCTATGGAGTAGGTACCGATACTATGATCAAATCACGTAAAACTCTTTTTGCCCAACTCCATTCCTAGCCTCTTTGTCAATACCAAACCATGAAGTCTGCCATCAGGCAGACCGAGCGGTCTTCTTTTGTATCAAAATATCTCAACTCATTAATGCCCAACATCATCCCTAGTCTCTTTCTCCAAAATATCTCAACTTGAATCTCCATCAATGTCCAACATTATTAAGTCTGCCATCAAACAGATCAAGTGGTATCATTCTGTATCAAGATATCTCGACTTGAATATTCATCAATGCCCAACATCATCACTAGAAACCAAACCATGAAGTCTGCCATCGAGACCCATTAATTTACCATCGGCTCTAACATCATTTATTAAACTACGCAGCGGAAGACCGAACCCTGAAGTTTGCCATTGGGGGCCCACCAATCTACCATGAGCTCCGATGTCATTTGTTGTGAGCGCGCAATAGAAACCCGATGCCTTCTCCCGAGGAGATCGCTAAAAGGGTGCCCAAATCTGAACCCATTAGTATATTTGGTTGGACCACCTTCACTCAAAAACTTAAGCCATTGAGTTATGAGGCAACTAAGATATATTCATCTTTCTACATCATATCAATTCTCCATAATGGGTTTTTTTAACACAATCTACACATGCATCTCAATCAAACCTGTCAAAATGGGTCATAAACCTATTTCTTAACTCATATATTGGTAAATGGGTCATAAATGGATTAGTTATATTTAGTAAATGGGTTACAAATGGGTAGAAGTCTTATATTGATGTTAAATGGGTCGTAAATGAGTTTACAACTGATTTAAACTCAACATATCTCTCTTACTCTCACTCAATCTTGCACTCACTCACTCCACACTCTCATTTCAGCTTCGGTATGAATTTTCCTATATTTAACTAAATATGGAAGTATTTTAGCAATATGGATATGATCAGGTATGGGTTGAGTATGGATCGGGTCAGGTATGGGTCAAGAAAATTGTATTGCGCATAAATGGGTCATAAACGGGTTAATGGGTCAATTTGGGTCGGACCATTTATGACCCGATCCATACCCGATCCGACCCACCCATTTGACAGGTATGATTATCTATGTTTATACTCATATTAAGTTTTTCGAAATTGATATTTTGAATAGTAGTTAATTTTTGGCAAGAAAATTAATACCTTAGCTTTTGGTGTAAAAAGTAAAAGTACAAAAATACTATAAATCAATTTTTATCCCCAGAATTATTCATTTAAAATCCCATTCTTTGCGGTTCTCGCCCACTTTTCTAAGCGGCACAAAAAAATCAAATTACTATAAAATTGTCTTCTTTTGCTCATCCCATAGCTATTGTCATTTCATTTTCAATAGAGTGATTAAAACGGAATAAATAAATGAATCTAGACATAAATAGATGGTAAGTCATGTTTTTCAAGTTAAACATACTCAATCGGTCTCAACATTTGTATCTTTCAATGACATCCGATCACACATAATCCCCAAAACAAAATATCGTCGCTCTCACCGTGAAATGAGGGGAGAAAAACCAAGCAAATTTTCTTTTCGAGTAATAATAAAAGAAATTACTCTATGATATACAAGAGACGTATTTTTCAAACAAGCCCCATTTATCAATGTTGAAATGACTAGTCATAATTTTGGGAGATTAATTAACAATTCAAATTACAAAACTCGCAGAGGGAGGCCTCTGGAACATTTCACAATGCATGCTCAAATGGCCCGAATGTGAAGTAACAGGTCATGGCATCAACCCGAATTTGGGCCATGGAATGGGCCAACACGGGCCCATCAGACTCGTACTCCCAACACAAATAATGCATTGCTATCTTAACTGCAATTAATAAAGTTTCCATTATAACGGTGATTTGTACTTATCAGTAAGCATTAACTTGTGATTATATCGTTGGGTAAGTTTCTACTGGGAACAATAACTTTCGGCTGAGCTTAGCAAATTACCTGTTAATTAGTTCAATCAATTTTCTAGTTTGATCCGATCCAATAGTATTTATTCTTTCGTTGGAATCCGAAGGGTCGAGACCCTTGTGGATAAACTTGCTTTTTCAAGGTTATTGAACCGCACATGCAACATAAACAGAAGGATGTCTCTGAGTTTTAAGTCCGTTGAAAAGTGAAGAGACGAAATCACAAACACCGCGAGATAATGTTCGCTCCACCATGATCATGCAATCCCACCCCAACCTCAATCTTGAATCACATCAAGCCCGTGGTTCCGATCATCCGATGATATAATGCTTTGCATGGCAAAGGTGATGGTTTTAGACGTGCTGTGTGTGTTTTTACACGGACATATATACTGAAAGAAGTGCTGCTGAGCAATGCATTGCGTTTTCTTTTTTGCGGTACGAGGTTACATGTCTCTTTTGTCAGTGTAGTTCGTAACGATAAAGGCATTTGGAACAAGTCCTGCGTTGGAAAATTGATGAAAAGATCAGTGTTTGTAGGCTTGCTAATGGGCTCTGCCATACCAATGTTCATCTTGACTGCGCATGGGGCACTCGGAGAACTTGGGCTTCTTTTTTTTTTCGGTCAAAGAGAACTTGGGCTTGAGTTAATGTTGTTTTTGCATTTGCGAAGTCGTAAAAACAATTTTCCGACCAAAAAAACCGTAAAACAATTTTACGGCATGTTCCCATATTTTTGTACTTAATCTCGACGACTTTTCATTACGTTGGACATCACACTATGAGTAATTTGGACGTGCTCCTCCCTCTTTTCTTCCTGCACTGTTCTCTAGATAAATTTTTTGTTTTCATAAAAAATTTCCAACGTTTGTCGGTAGCCATATTGATAAATGCAAATCTTACGATTTCCTCGAATCGCCACTATAAATGCGGGCGGAACCAACTTGACCACATGGATCAAATCGTTCGATTTAAAACGAGGAAGAAAATAACAAAATTAAAATTGATAGATCAACTCGCATGTGGACCAATCCGCTACTTTTCGTGTTGTCCTCTTAATTTTTCCAATTCATCAATCATTTCTCTCTCTTATGGCCATTGTCTTTTCATCGTTATCATTTCACCGTCGTGATGAATCGTATATCCCTTGTACTATCAAAACTTGGATGAATTGGATCTCCGTCATTCAAGTTAGATTCAAAATAATCATTTTTGCAATGAATTTGATTACACACGTTCTTTAAATATTTCTTCACTATTCAAATTAGAAAAATATCTTCATTTTCCAAGCAAAATGCTTGGAAATATCAATACTTGCATTAATAAGCAAAATGCTTATATTAAAATGCTCGAAAACAATTTTTTAGGTATTCTTTTAGCAAGCGCACTGCTACCAAGTGTCCATACCAGTACTATACTCATCAGAACATACTTCACAAAAAAATTATTTATTTTCAAAATATGAATTACCCAATAACACAACATATCCAATGCACTGAAATATACGAATTTCTAACCCATTTCAACAAAAATCCAAAGCTTGGCCTATTTTTACTTTTTAACTTATCGTGTTTGCGGTACCCACACTTTCATCTCGACATAATTGTATGTAATCTGCATAATTTTTTAAGAGAATTTCAAAAATTAATATAATTACTCATAAATGTTTTAGGAGGAAAAAAGAATACAAATAGAAAAATGGGAAAATTCCAATTTGGGGTCCAAAGTAGGGCCATTTTCTCAATTTGGGGTCCCAAGTGGATTTAGTGCCAAATTGGTACCCAAAGTCCCCAAAAAATCCTAAACAAGGGTCTGGGTCGCCGGCCGGCCAAAATACCCGCCGGCCGGCGATCCCGCGACTGTTCCGGCGAACGGAAACAGTGTTTTTATATATTTTTTTTCTTTTTTCTGTTCCTTTTTCTCTTTTTTTTCCTCCTTTCCCTCCGCCGGCCATTGCCGGGGCCGGCGGAGGTTGCCGGCCTCAGGCGGAGGCGGCTATCGCCGGCAAGGGCGACCCAGGGCTGGACGAGGGCTTGCGGCGACCTCAGCAGCGGCGCCGGCGTCTGCGCCTCCTGCCTCCGCGAGCGCCTCTTCGCCCTCATCGCCGCCCAGGCCCGGGCTCAGGCTCAGGCTCAGGCGCAGGCCCGGGCGGCTGCCCAGGGCCGGTCCTTCGCCTTCGCCCCCGCCGCCGCCGAGGAGGATCGCCGCAAATCCGACGCCCAGCCACCTCCCCTCTCGTTCCCTCGCTCCGTGTCGCCCTACGTGTCTCGCCGGAAATCCAACCACCACCCCACCCCCCACCACTAGCATCGGTTCTACAGCACGCCTCAGGTCGCCCCCACGTACAGCGCCGCCTCGGAGTGCGGTGGCGGAGGCTGCGGCGGTCGGGATCTCACCTCCCAGAGGTCTTTCAAGAAGAAGAGCCGGAAATTCTCCCTCCTCGCCTACCTGTTCAGATCCAGATCCGAGAAGTTCGACGCCAATCCGAATCCGGACTCCTCCTCCGATTCGGATCCCAGGGCTTCTCGCGCGTCTCCCGCGCCTTCGTGGCTGTCGTTCCTCCCGGGCCGACGGAGAGCGCAGCAATCGAGGCGGCCGCCGCCCTCCGTAGAGGGCTCCTCCGCCGCCCTCCGTCGAGGGCTCCTTCGCCGCCGCGGCCGGCCGATGCGGGAAGCCCTCTCGGATCCCGGCTCGCGGGATGTCGCCTGAGCTGGGTGGGCGAGGGCAACCCTCGCCAGATCCGGCGAGGGATGCTCTCGCTGGATTTGGCGAGGGTCGCCCTCGCCCGCCGCGGAGGCGGCCCTCGCCGGCGAGGGCGACCCTTGCCCGGCCCTGGGTCGCCCTCGCCTGGGCTGGGCGGAGGTCGCCGGCCTCAGGCGGAGGCGGCCCTCGCCTGGGCTGGGCGGGCTAGGGCGACCCTCGCCGGATCTGGCGAGGGTTGCCCTCGCCCGCCGCGGAGGCGGCCCTCGCCGGCGAGGGCGACCCTCGTCCGGCCCTGGGTCGCCCTCGCCGGCGAGAGCCGCCTCCGCCTGAGGCCGGTGACCTCCGCCGGCCCCGGCAATGGCCGGCGGAGGGAAAGGAGAAATAAAAAAGAGGAAAAGGAACAGAAAAAAACAGAAAAAAGAAAAAAAAATATAAAAACATTGTTTCCGTTGCCGGAACAGTCGCGGGATTGCCGGCCGGCGGGTATTTTGGCCGGCCGGCGACCCAGACCCTTGTTTGGGGTTTTTTGGGGACTTTGGGTACCAATTTGACACTAAATCCACTTGGGACCCCAAATTGAGAAAATGGCCCTACTTTGGACCCCAAATTGGAATTTTCCCTAGAAAAATCGTTTTTGCATAAATCCATCTTCATAAGAAACGAACGCCGGTGCTGGTAATATCGGGGGGCAGTTACTGCGTTGCGCCCATCGGTGCTACCTGGATCCCACGCGCTCCAGCGCGAGTGCAGCACACGCGCGAAGCCCCAATCCCCCAGATTCCCAGAAGATAGGCGAAAAAATGAGGAAATTCCCGTCATCCTCTTCAAAAGCCAAGTTCGCTCTATAGTCGCACTCATAAAAATCCGAAATTTTCCCCCAAAAAAAAAAAAGAAAAGGAAGAAAAAAACCCAGAACCTCCTAGTGCTCTCGAATTCGAGATCTCGCGCTCCATTTCTCGCTCGATCCGTCGCCGAAGCAGGCGCGATCCAGAGGGAGAGAAGCTGCGGCGATCTCGCGTCCGTCTTCACTGCACAGGTCGGAGCACACGATTCGCGTCCTCTCGTTTTCCGCTTTCGATTTCGCCCGCCCGCTCGCGGTGGAATTTCCCGCCGGAGAATCGCGATTCGAGCCTCCGGCGAGGGCCTTCGCCGCCGCTCGTGCGTCCTCGTCGTTTCTCGGATCGGAAGTCCGCAGTTTCGGTAGTCTGATTCCACTGTGGAGTGAAGTCATGATGCTAGATTGTTGATTGTGTATCGGAAGCGCGAGTCCGAGATTGCTGAGTCCGTCGCGACTCCCGTGTGGTGTCTTGGCTTGTTGTTTGAAGTGATTTTTGATCGGATCGGGAACTTTTTTCTTGGCTTGGACGTGTAGGGATACAATGACGAATCCGGAAGGACACGGTCGCGATGACGAGGCGGACTTGTCCGTGGAAGTTCCACCGTCTGACAGTTTCGCGTGGTCGAATTTCGCTGACGAGGACATCATGCATCAGAAGAATGAAATCCATGCCGTGGAAGCTGAGAAAACTCCGTATGTGGGCGACAAGGTGTGACCAGCCTTAGCACTTTTGAAACGTCACCTTTGTTATATGTGCATCCTTTGATCGCTGAATACCTGTATTTAACAGATTGTCTTGTTACTGCTACATAGTAGATTGGCGGTTCTGGTTCTCTATGTCACAACTGTGCTCTTGCTTGTGTGAGCTTTGTTTCGATGATGTTCTCGCTTTATCTCGGTCGTGCAATTATTGCCGATTGCTTCCTATTGTTTTGTGCAGCTATTGTATTCCTTTAATCGCTGGATTTATCTTTTGTGAGTTCTTTTTATATTGCCGTAACTACATCGGCAATTCATGTTCTCTTATGATTGATTTGTTGTCCTGTTCATGTGGACTTTGTAGCAGTAACATTATTCTTTAATCGAGGCCATGCAGTTATTCGTGGAGGCTTTCCTATTTGTCATGCAATTTTTGCACCCTTGTATCCGTCAATTTTTGGTCCTCACACTCTGACGATCTTCTTAACAGTCATTTGGTGATTCTGTGGCCACCAAATATAATATCACTTGCGCTCAAGCGACCTTTCCCTCAGAAAATATCTCTGTCTTGTCTAGGTCATGGGTTATTTGTTGCTCTTCTCCTGTTGTTTCATGCAAGTCTTGCTATACATGCAGTTGCTACCTTGCTCTTTCCTTTGTGGACTCTGGAGAATTCAACATTTCAATGATTAAGTTAGTTTTGAACTTCCTGGCATTGTTGAAATTAACTGCCAACTGCACCTAATAGTCTAGACTGACTCAAGTATTGATGACGCTGCAGTAGTCCGTATATGTTGACTAACAGCATATGTTCCACCTAAGTGTGATTCCGATAGAAATATCTTCTGTGCTTGGTGACACACTTACACTGTGGACTGCAGACCTAACCCTTCATGGCCCATCATTTCCATGGAGTGTTGGTTGTCTGCTAACCTTTGCATTGATTTGTCTGGTACTATTCTTGCATACTCATAAATAAGTTTATTGGTATCAATCTGCAGGAACCACTTTCTGCTTTAGCAGCTGAGTATCAATCAGGGAGCCCTATTTTGCTGGAGAAGATAAAGGTTTCCGTTGTATTCTTGTAGAATCTTGTTCCTTATTTTAATTTTTCCTTGATCTTTTATATCCTTAAATGCAGGTGCTTGATGAACAATATGCTGCCATCAGGAGAACTCGAGGAGATGGAAACTGTTTTTTTAGAAGCTTTATGTTCTCGTACCTTGTAAGTCTTAGTATAGCTCTTGGGGATTTTTTGTTTCTGTAATGGCTTTTAATCAATTGATGTTTTAGGAAAGTGGATTGGATTGTGCCTTTTGTTTTATATATTCATTCCTAATTGGATGTTTCAGGAGCATATTTTGGAAACACAAGACAAATCTGAGGTGGATCGTATTAAAGCTAATGTTGAAGAGTGTAGAAGAACTCTTCAAAGCTTGGGTTATGTGGACTTCACTTTTGAGGATTTTTTTGCGGTAATTCAATTGCCCTTGAAATTTGTACATTATGCATGATGTAAGTTCTGGTGATCTCTCCAATTTTCATATACATGCATACCATTGCAAACTGTGAGCCAGCTTTGGACGCTAATAAATCTAGTCTGTGGCTTGAAAATGGTTATGTATTGCTGTTTGGGTTCTGTTGGTCTGCTGATGCTGTTATAGAATGGCAATGAAAGAAAACTTGTAAGTTTTACCTTTTAATTGAGTTCACCTTTCAACAACACGGAGTCAGTATAAGGAGTTGGCTAGTATCCACAGTAAGGGATGACGTGGAGAAGTTCCAGCAAGTCTTCTGTTTGTGGGAAGGTGGAATGTCGATTTCTTTGGCAACGTGAAACATGCCTATCAAGAAACCTAGATTCTGTTTATGGACACATATAGTTTGAACTGCAACCGTTTTGCTCTAATTGGGCGTTGCTGTTTCCTGAATCACTGTCTGAAAGCCTGTCTTGGAAGTATTGTGATTAGACATTTTCCCATAAGAAACAAGGTTTAGTTAATATTCTGTAGCTTTTAAAAATCTTTGTTTTGAGATTCTCTATACTTAAACTTAGAGGCAGCAAGATTTGTGATGGACCTTTTTTTATGGGTAAGAATGGACCTATTTCTTAACTCAAGTTTGCTGTTCCCAGGAAAATGGGTAACTCAAAGTCTTGAAACAGTTTATAATGCGTCTATCGTGTCTTTCGCTGGTTTGTCAATCCATGACATTATGGGCGATATACAAGCATGAGGATAAGCTCAATGAAAAAATAGTGATGGTGTTAGAACATGATGAGTCAACATGGTTCTTTTTATTGAGTCAGTTTAAAACATCAGCTGTGGGTCAAAAGCCAAGCATTGATGCCCAATTGTTGGGGTTTTGGCATTTTTGCATCTGCAAAGTGGTTGTTGGGCAGTTATGGAGTGTTGATGGTGGTGGTAGTGATGGAAAGTGGCTGTGGCGTGGTGGTGGCAGCGAAGCTTCAAAAGTAATGGAAGTGGTGGTATAGATTATGGATAATTTGGAGTGGCAGTGACGGAGGCATCGTAGTGGTGGTGATTACTGATTACTCTGTATTGGTTGGGCTGAGAAACCTTTTGTTTCTTGCTCTTGGCCAACTACATCGAAAGTTCCATTAAAGAGCATATTTCTAGGTAGCACAATCTCTAATATTTTGGTTTTGTTACCCATTTCTCCTCCAAAGTTTCCCCCTAATAGATCAGATTGTTAGCTCTTAACCAAATTCGGATTCTAAATCTTTACTTCTAGCGCTGAAGGCAAGCCACTGTAACATTTTTAGGGCCTGTCACTACTTCTGAAGGAAAACTGAATAGGCGGGTTCTTTTCTCCATTGTAATTGACCAGTAGATGATCCTTTCTTCAGATATATCCTAGCTTAGCAGAAAATTATTGTGTACAGTGCACTTATAATAACGATTTTTTATATTCATTATGCACTTATTGTAGAAATGAAGATAAATATTTTCAGTAGCATTAAGTTACTAACTTTAGACTTGAATTTTGATACTGAGGTTGGTGGACGTCACCTTTTGTGGAAGATGCTTTGTTTTAGTACATGAGAAAGTTGACATCTTTATTCATCTAAATCATGTGTCGAATTGATATCAAGCAGAGTATCTTGGATGTCTCTTTTTTATCTTTAACATGTTGTGGCTGAATGTTTGATATGAAATTGTTTCAGCTATTCTTGGAACAGTTGGAAAGTGTTCTTCAAGGAAATGAAACTTCAATAAGGTGGCCTTATCTATTTGTTGAACATTTTGATTTCATCTAGGAAGAAAAGAATTTAATGATGGACTTACACATATGTTAAAAAGTATAAGCAAGTGCATGTTGTGCTTTTTGTTTCAGTTATGATGAACTGCTTCTTAGGAGTCGAGATCAGTCGGTATCGGACTATGGTGAGTTTTGAGAAAATTGCGTTATTAAACCAATTGGCATTTGATTTATCTCTTGATGTATTTGGTTGGCCAGTGGTGATGTTCTTCAGATTTGTTACATCTGCTGAGATACGCAAGCGGTCGGAGTTCTTTGAACCCTTCATTATGGGATTAGCAAATACAACTGTGGAGCAGGTTTGATTATATTTGTTCACTTTTTTCTGAATTGTTCATGGATGCATAAATCTCTCTCTCTCTCTCTCTCTCTCTCTCTCTCTCTCTCTCTCTCTGTGTGGGGGAGGGGTAGTTATAGTTGGTCAGTGAGTAATTGTTAAGTTTGATTGTGACAAGTTGAATTTATTCAAAGAATGCTCTTTTTTCCCTTTTTTTCAGATATTTTTTTTTTGAGCAGGTTATTAACAAACTTGCCCAGATTCTGATTTTAAATTGCATTATCTTTTTGAATTCATTTCGTCTAAATTGAAACAATTTGGACATGGCATTCTCTGTGAATATTAGTGCTACTTATTTTAGGAAGTCAACATGTGATTGGAAAGGGGTGCCGCGCTGTGCTTCTTTAACT
Organism: Syzygium jambos; assembly: GCA_031216235.1. Lineage (NCBI taxonomy): Eukaryota > Viridiplantae > Streptophyta > Magnoliopsida > Myrtales > Myrtaceae > Syzygium > Syzygium jambos. The sequence continues at coordinate 42,479,747 of CM062221.1, read as the reverse complement.
CTTAATTCTCTGTGCTGGTTGTGTATGACAAGTTTCACGTAATTGTATCCCTCATAGACCGCAGTTTCTTGTTGAGTACTGCATCTGATTATGCATATTTGGTCACGGTGGTTGATATATTTTGGTCTTGTATCGCAGTTTTGCAAGTCCTCCGTGGAGCCTATGGGTGAAGAAAGTGATCATGTGCACATTATAGCTATATCCGATGCGCTGGGCGTGCCGATTCGCATTGTGTATCTAGACCGCAGCTCATGTGATAAGGGTGGTGTCAGCATAAATCACCACGATTTCATTCCTAACGTCTCTTCCAGCAGTTCTGGTGCTGCTGAGCCTTTCATCACTTTGCTGTATCGCCCGGGTCACTATGATATGCTCTATCCGAAACGACCCACTTAGCTTTCTGGAAAGGTAGATCTGGGAAGTGTCTTCCTCTGGATGGTCACTGAAATAGACAGTTTGACATGATATTTCTGTCTCATGGGCACGCACACAAACTGTTTCCCTGCTGCGTGAACTTGTAATTCTAACTTTTTCATGCTTCAAAAGATCGGGACTTGGATTGAATGCAGAAATATCCGATCCCCAATTTTCAACCTACTCTCTAGCCAAAAAAAAAAAAAGAAAGAAATGCAGTCGTACTCTTGTTTCAGCTTCACATTTCCCAAGTTTCCTTCTCCTGTCACAGTGACAAGTCACTGAAAATGCAATACCTGAAAGGAAATATTCCAGATACTGTCCACAACGTGTTCATTCTTGTTCGGCCTAACTGTTGTGTTGCGCTAAACATTTTAGTGCCTCATGTGCTCTCGTTCGTGTTTGCCTACGTGTCGAATGCAATTAGCATGTTCAGAGTTCTTGACCGACATGGTTGTTGAACTATTTATCTGGTCGAACTTAGGGTGTGTTTGTTTCGCAGAAAACATTTTTCAGGAAAACACTTTTCTCATTTTTCGGCATTTGGTTTGCTTAGGAAAATGAGTCAATGGAAAGTGTTCTCCTAGTCAACTAAAAATGTTTCCTTACCAAAGCTTAAATTCAGGAAAATGATTTTCCTTTTGAAAGAATTGGAAAATATTTTTCGAAATATGATTAGCTATCGACACTTGGTCCCAAAACTTTATGCTTGAGCACGAAAACCCCAACATTGGTTCCTAAGTCCTAACATTATAGACCAGGTCTCAGCAGCCAAGCTCGAGACCTCGGTGTCCAAGGCTCGGGCTCTCAGCACCGATGCTCGAGTCTATCAAGGCTGAGCTCGAACCCTTGGTGCCCATACCCAATGTTCTAACACCCAAACTTAGGTCCATAAAGGCCATGCTTAGGTCCCCAATACTCGAGCTCTAATCCCGACCCTTTGGCCCGAATCCACAAAGGTCGTGCGCAAGTCCTCGGCACTCAAGCTCTTGTCCTTAATTAATGAAACTATTGTTTTTATAAAAATATTTAATTTAAAAAAAATCGAATTTTTATTTATTTCTTTTTAAAAATCATTTATTATATTTTTTTAAAATCGAATTGTTTATTATTTCTTCTTTTCTTTTTTCTTTATTTTTCTTTTTCTTTTTTTTTTCCTTTTCTTCCTTTTTATTTTTCTTCTTCCTCAGGTTGTTTGTCGGCCACAACGATAATCGACGAGTTCACGGCGGCATCTAGTAGTGAACCCAAGCTCGGCCTAGGCTGACGAGCTCGAGCTCGCCTATGGCCATCGCCGGACGAGCCTCGAGCTCACCAGTGGCCATCGTCGGCGAGTCGTGGCGGAGGAAGGTGGAAAAAGAAAAGAAAAAAAATTAAAATTCCAAGTTTTTCAATAAAAGAAAAGAGAAATAAAAAATAATTAAAAAATCGATTTTTTAAAAAAATAAAAATAATTTTTTTGCCTAAAATAAAGTCATATGATTGAAATCATTTTCTAATGAAATCCAAACATTAGAAAATGATTTCCATCGTGTATTACCAAACAAAGAAAAACTAAGCATTTTCCTTAAAAAAAATTTCGGGAAACATTTTTTTTTATCATTAAGTTTTTTACGAAACAAACGCACCCTTAGGGTCTGTCTATCAATTCTTTGTTTCATATGCAGGCTAGATTTAGACCATGCATATGATAGGGAAGGGAGTTGAAATAAATGTTAGGTGAATCAAATCTCCATCAAATTGACTACTCGCGCTATGTAACTTCCCCATCATATGTCGAAACGCCGAGGCCTCATGTTGTCTCTAAAAATCACGTGAAAAAGTGCCCGACCAGCATTGCAAATGGCGGGATCCCAGCCAACTCAAGGAGGATCTGTCGGGAGGCATATGACCCAAAGAAAAGAGAAATATACAAGAGCGCCATACCTACATCGATTGGCCTAAAAAATTTCTATGACTTCACAGGTGAATCGGAAGAAAAGGTAGTCTCGAAATAGTCTCTTTATCCACCATCACATATTAGGTCGGTCAGAGAGCGCCATTTACAGAAGACGTTGGAAGAAACATTCTGCGAGATCAGGATTTTGCGGGTTCCTGGTATGCGTGCTTTGGAGTCGAAAGGGCACGAAGACACCCACATATGTGTAGATAGGATAACAAAGATAAACTTCCACATTCGTAAAGTAGCTGATAGCTTGTGGAAGCAGATCCAAACATCTCTCTACGGTCATTCAGACCAATCATTAGGTCAGTCAAAATCAAATCAAAATTTTTTCACAGGGCCCTCTGTGACCCTTTTATCTCTCAGGAATTACATGTTTCTCTAGCGCCACAAGGCAAGTGCGACTTGAAACTCAAGGAAATGAAATATTCCAAGGGACGCATTTAAGTGAAACACAGAAGCCTCCTTAAACCGCCTCAAAATTTTCACCATCGCTCAGGCAACTCCTGTACATAAAGAAAATGGACCATCACCAAAATTAGGAAGCTCCACAACCTGCTGTTTCTCCCTTCTCCCTTCTCCCACAGCATTGTAGTTACTAATTATGCCGAAGAAAAGTCAAAACCACCTCATGTCGTCTGGCTTTCTTCTCTAAATTTCCAAGGCTTCTAAAACGAACCGACATATTTTTAAATGGTTCAATTCTTCTTCTCCTTCTCCATCTGACCCCAACACATGTAAAAGGTTGCGGGGTGGAAGTGACCATAACTTACTCAGTTATGAGGTTAGCACCTTGAAAAGATAAGTGGCTTTGCTTAATCTGAATCTTTTCCGAGACTTATAGATGAGTCCCCGTTACCAAAGTCTACTCCATTCGACAATGTGGGTGGACTTCCCTGATGGCTCTCCTCGAGAGTGCTGCTTCGAGCTCTTCCAGGTCTAGTACGGACATTAGAACCCACCGGAAAGGGAACCTGCAAATTTGAGTATTCCCATAGGGAATGAAACTGTTTTCTTGCGTTGCTTTTTCTCTTGTTGTTTATGTTCTTGCGCATCAGTTACTCATTTCCTTTTTAACTTTCGATTGTTGTATATTATCCCAAATCTCATTATCACTGCTGCTCACAGAATCCTCTCCGGGTTTTAGTGTATTAGCTAATTCAGGGATGGGATTAAAGGCTGAAATATCGAGTTTGGGTTAAATTTTCAACACCATCGTGAACTGGCAGAGTAATTATTCATGTGTTAGATTATCCTGTCAGTACCTGATCACCAGCATTAGGCCCTTCAGTGTTGAAGAGGATAGGCCGGCATCGTTTATCCTCATTCATCAAGCTTGAATTTTGAAAATGTGCAATGAGAGCAGCTTTGCCTTGTATACGAGCATATGCAAGAGAAGCAACCTTCTCGCTGTTGAACTTTTCCCACTTTTTCCCATTAAACGCCTGGCAGATATAGATACACCTTTAAGGTACATTGTCATTCATTCTTCTGAAAATTATTAAGCTCACAACAACAAACCTTATAGAAGGTGACGATTTGACCTGGCTCGGTCATATTGATGAAAGCATATCCTACATTGCACTTGTTCTGCAAAAGATGTTTAGACCAAACAATTGTATCATCACCAAACAATGAAGTAAAATGTGCACTATGTCAAATTATTCCTCAAACCAAGGCCTGTGCATGTTATAAGACATGTTCAAGAGCAAAGTGCTTGCCTTGAAGTCGATTGGTAGATAAAGGAAATCATAAGTTCCTCGGTGGCGCTCGTCAATTGCAGCCAAAAGCATCTTTGAGGTATACCTGCCATAGCAACAATAGAAGCATTCAATTACTGCAGAGAGAAAAGATGGCCCTACAAACAACTAAATACATTTTTCATTGCATCGAAATGTAAATGATGTAAAAACTACACTTTTTCCTTAAGATCAGCAAGAAAACATATTGCACAAGAATGATAACTCCCAAGTAACCTCGACTAATAAGACAGGAAGTGTACTCCTAGATCAGCTCAACCTCTTAAGGTAGAAACAAGTTAAAGCAAGCTGCTCCAAATACTAGAGGGAGCTCGTAGGCAAATAATAACCGTTTTAACCTGTCATAATGCCAGCACAAGGGAAGTAATGCTCAAGAATAACCCACAATGCTAGCAGCATTAGATGCGCCTTCAAAAGAGAACTCCGTATCACCCATTTGGCGTGCAATTATTTGAAGGACTGCAATCGGACTACGAGAAAATTATGCTAAAGAGAGAATAGCATGGACAGCCAAAACACCAGCAGGCAAATGGGAGAGTAATTTACTAAAGCTATTAATTCACATTTCTCCATTTCCTAATATCTGTGAATGTTTATAATTTATCCTTCTGAAACAAGTACAGGAAGCTGTCAATATATACAAGTCACATGATTTAGCTGGTGCAATTAGCAAACACTTTTGCGAGAACGTGCTTTGAAACACACAAACACACATTGGCAGAGTATCTATTCCAATTACCAGGGTTCTACTATTTGCACCTAACTTTGAGATAGACCTCATTTATTAACAAACCTGGATGGGTTTGGGCCGAGCTCGTGTAGAAACTAGGCTAGGTAAGGCATCAGGCCTAAAAACCTCTACCAAGCTTGCCAATGATTAGAAATATACCTAAAAACTCATCAGGACTAGAAGGGTTGTACAGGACCAAGAGAACTATTTATCCCTGCCTCATAATTCAAAAAATATTAGGCCCATGCCTGTCCATCGAGCCAAAATGCATTGTCCGAGGCCACTTGAATTATGGACGGGCTGGTCAGGTCACCAGGAACACAATCACCTCTAATTTAAGATGCTACGAATATTAGTGCATGAATTGATACTGTGCGAGAATTAAAACACGCAATTCTAACTGTAGGTCCTTGGAGCTGAAATTAGGAGAGACATACTTGTTAGGGATATTCTTGATCATAAGGGTTGTCCTGCTGTCTTCCCCTCGAAGTATGCGGTCAATGTCAAGTTCAAATTGCTTTTTGTTGTCAGCTTGATTAGAAGCAGCTTCATTTCTACGGCTTCTAACCCGTTCATTTGGAAAATCAAATGAATTTAACACTGGCATCATTTGACTTCTGCCTGGAAATATCATGCACCTCTGTTGAGGGGATTGGAATCCAATGATTTTAGGGGGAATTGGCAGGTCCATGCAGCTGCCACTGGGTGGAAAGACATTATTGGGAACAAACTCCATTGAAGTGAGTGAGTTATCAGAAATTCTTGCATTCCCCAAAGATCCCGGATGTAAACTAGAAGACTCAGGAGATTCCCCAGCGTAGGCTTGTTGCCTCTCCCAAATGGTTAAATTGACAGCTGGCGCTGATCCAACATGGTGAATATTTCGAGGTATGCCTGCATTTAGCAACTGAGACGGTCCCCTAGGAAAACCATGCAGCCTTGGCACAGGATGGGCAGCACACATTCCATTAGCAAACGATGGCGAGTTTGGCCACACCATGCCTGGAGGTTGAGGGTGATAGGAGTTACCCCAGGTGTAATGATGCCCAGGGATACGGCTGCTTCCATTACCAGCAGGCCCAAAAACTGAGAAAAGAGAGCTCAAATGACTTTGTGTAATAAGAGGAACATGAACACACTCAAAATTAGATAAACTTGAGATACTATCTGATAGTTAAGACATTCGTTTAAAATGAGTGACAAGCAAGTCTTTCAAAGGTGATTGAGTTCTTATGTTCGTGTGCACCCCTAATTAAGTTGTTCAGCATGGTTTGGTTCTGTGTAGGTACACAAACACTGGCCAAACCTTTAACGTAAATATGTTATGTACAAAGGAGAGTGTATTAAATGCAAAAATCAGCTCAATTTGACATAATCATATTCTTTGCGCCTTACTTACCGCCTTGATTGCTGTCCAAAGAGTGTCCGTTGGATCCAACCCTGCATAACTGCCAGCTATCAATTGCTTCTAATGGTCTGGAATTGACGCTTGTACCGACAGTATTAGGAGGCACTAAATGAGCTGCACCATAACCATCTTGACAGTCTGGAAGTGAATGGGGACGAATATTTGGGGATGCCCGCATATCAAGACTCAATTGTCCTTGCGATTGAATAGATTGTTTGCCAACTGACCCAACTCCCACCAGAGAAGGCAAGCTACTCGGAACACTGGAAGAAATACCATGGTGAAAAGTGCTTTCAAGAAGTGGGCCCCGTATTACAGGGTGCAGACCGAAGACAGTTCCATTACCCATGCCATTGGAAATTAGTGCCCCCACTGGAATAGGTCCTGTAAGTCACACTTATTTAGACAATGTTTGCAGATAAGAAACTAGGCTTTAAACAGAATATCTTTTAAGCAAAAGCTACCAGAAAGTGTAGTAGTTGAGTGATTTTGAGGAGTATCCTGCTGAAGAAAGAGGTCATATTCATCGCGCTCCACCCTCAGAGGGGCTTGCACCAAACTGCAGCCAGTTGGAGGAATTTAGTAAGGAGTCAAGGACCAGAAGTCAATCACAACCATTCAGAGTAAACTTCAGACTAGCAATTCAGTCGAATTCAGAGAGCAAACACAGAAGAATAAATTTAAGAGGCAAGAAAAAAACAGTCAAGGACTGGCATGTACTTAGCAAACACTTTACTCCTGGCAACAATTAACCATTGAATATTTTATAAAAATTTAATGCTCAGCCAAACAAAAAAACTGAAAAGAAAAGCAATGAACTACTGTCCTTCCCAAATTTGACTTTCTTTTTAGAAAACATGAACAATAAAAGCAGATTGAATATGTAAAATTTTTAAACACAAACAGAGGTTGTTGTTTCGCTAACTTACCCTTTCGTTTCTCCAGGACCACTTGTCTCGACTGTAATCCTCTTTCCAGAAATCTCACTCTTGTTCAAGGCTCGATGAGCTGCCTCTGCCTCTCTAATATCATAAAATTCAATATATTTGTTATGGCCTCCATGCCGGGCTTCACGGATCTGGAATCAAGTAAAGCATTAAAGCATTAATCGATCTAAAACAAACATTGAGCAAAGCATTTTTTCTTTATCGAAAAAAAAAAAAGCAAAAGAATCACCTGTTTGATTTCTCCATAGCTGCCAAAAATATGGCAAAGTTCTTCATTTGAAACAGAAGAATCAAGATTCGATACCACAACTGTGCCCTGATTGACATCTTCCTCTGAAGGGTTTTCCTGAGACATAATCAAGAGTCATGCTATAAGACCCATGTAGATGCTAATAGAAAATTTTACAACCTAAGAATTGAAAAAGACAGCTAAAAATTATCAGAATCCACAAATGAGGCTGACCATCTGCATGGAAGTTAGAATGAATCAAACGAGATGAAACATGTAAACACCATTGCTAACCTTTGGAACTGAATAATGTACGTCCAGTTTCCTACGCCTTAGTGGTTTGCCTTGGAGTGCTTGCATTGCTTTATGGGCTGCTCTAATGTCATAATATGATATAATTACAAAACCACGGTGCTTGCATGCTGTATAAAGGGTGCGGATATCTCCATATGACTGTCCATTCATCCAGAAGGACAATTACATCAGCTTTTTCAAATAGAAGATACTAAAAAGCATACACAATGATGCAGAAAATACAGAAAAACAAACCTTGAAAATAGATTGGAGCTCAGAATCTTCGACATTACTACTTATATTTCTCACAAACAAGGTTCTAGAAGGATATTCACCATGAGGGTGTTCACCAGCTACCAAGCCATTACCTCCTGACTGGACATTAGAAATTCCACCTGGATATTCAAAATACTTTTGTCCAACAGAGGAAGCCTCGTCTTCTAAATCCATTCCCCCAACATTACTAAAAAAATCCAACTCCTCAACATCCTCACTAGTAGGCTGTGGAATAAAATCCAGCCCATCAGTTACTCCAGAAAGCAACTCATCGTCATCAGGAAGCAGATTTCCTATTGTCTGGGCTTCAACTTCATGCGAAGAAACAAATGGTTCCTCTTCCTCATAGTGGGAGGCAATAGTACCAACAGAATGGCCATATGGTGCATTGTGCGATGACAACATCACTGGTAATGTGAAAATCACAATCCAACATCAAAAAATTGAGTCCATATATGAAAACATTTAAACAGCCAGCAACATTTTTCCGCAAGCAGAATACAGGATCAGCTCAATAAAGCATGTTCTGATATTTAAACAGTTCAAACTCATGGCCAAGTGGTGCATATAAGCATAAGTAAACAAACCATCCACAGAGTAACCCAAGTAGAGGGAGCGGAGAGGCTTACTCTTCCGGCTAAATAGCTCAGAGAACGAGCTGGAGAAAAGACTATTCTCATGGTTAGCTCCCATCACATTAATGCAATAACGGTCATGTGTTGCATATGATGCTGGTCGTGCATTCAAATTAGATTGTGATCCTGGAATGTTGTCCATTGGGTCTTGCCAAAGCTGGAAATTGAGTGACAGCTCCTGCCCCTACCGCATGCCTGTCCACCCCGAAATTGATTTTCTGATCATGCACTATGAAAGATTCAAAATGGCCCAGAGACTTGGTTGTCTGAGATTTCCTTGGTTTAACTTCTTCTGAGGCTGATAAAGTAAATGGCTCCCTCATGCCTGTTCCTGAGACCATAAAAGCTTAATTCTTAGTAAAATTTAGAGACAATCATATGATAATGCCATTACTAAGAAATCTTAGACATGACTCAATCTAGGATTGATGAAAATAATCATGGACTTACTCAACATGATCTTTTGCTATAAGGCCACAGAGCCACAAATTCTTTTTTTCTTTTTTTTTGGTAGAAGTACTATGAAAACAAAGAGAAACGGATTACTTTTCCGAAGTAGCAACTGAGAGTAGTAGTATGAATTAAAAAATTCCCAAAAAGAAAGATGCAATTGTACCAATGATTTTTACAGGGCCAGCATAGGGTCCTAGTATCATGGACTGTCCACATCAAAATGGTGCCATAACTAGTACACCTTGGTTATCTAAGAGTAATTACTTCCAAGGAGAGAAAACTATCCTCAAATAGGCAAGTTCTCGGATAGACTTGTTTCCGTTAAGCCCTTCAATGCTTACTATGGCGTTTCTGAAATTCAACGTGTTTATGCATGTGTCTCGGTCTTGTCTGGTTCTCCTCACAGAACTCTACTATTATCATTTGCCATATCCTTATTCAATGCACTCCCCATGTCATATTACATCTTTTACATCCCAAATAATTCTTTGGGAGCTCACTTTTGACTTTTTTTATTTCCAAATATTAATGCAGGCTATCATTGTGAGAGCTACAGCAAATCTTGTCGAATCACTTTTCCATTGGATGAACAGTTAAAGTCACTTGGTGGATTACAAGCTGAAAGCAAAAGGAAGATCTGTACCACATCAGAGTTTCTTTCTCATTTATCTTTTTTGTGTCGTGTGGGAAGAAACACCAGAAATGTCATAAGCTTATCTCAGAAGAAAACCTTTTAGGATATAAACTGCAACATTGTGGATGGATAGTTAACCATCACCTAAATAACCTAGCTCATACACATTCACCATAGTCCTCAGTGATGTTGCAAGTGCCCCTAACAAAGAGACCAGCACCTCCTATAAAAAATACTGGATATACATCACTCAGAAAAATACCAGCTGTATAGCCCAGATATGGCAGAATAAACCTGCCGAGTATTCTAAGAAGTTATGGTAATATTAAGTTGCTAACCTAGAAAAGACTAGGCGGTTAATTAGAAGAAGGCATCAATAATAATTCGAAGTTTAACCCGAAACACCACTTGCTCCACAGTATGGTAAATGATAGCTTTGATACGCACAGTTAGGTTAATAAGATACAAAGCAATCTCTCTGAAGTAGGATGCTCAAATGCATTATCTCCAGCATAACGAAAAAGGTAGCAAAAAGGTTTAAAGAGTTTCATTTGTTCGAAAGAAACAACAGCCATCTAGAAAGTTTAAGCCTTCAAAGAATAATATCCAAAGTCCAAACTTTTTCTTTCTATCTAGACTGATCAAACTTACGTGCTGAATCATTCTAAGGCAAGTTAATCTTTTGTAAGAGCAAGAGCAATTGACAGAGTCTAAAGTTTCAAAGAAAAATATCCAAAGACACAATATGCCTCTCCATCTCCCTCTATCCGACCAATCAAACTTCCAAGAAGAATGAAGGCATGTTCATTTCAAAGTCCTGCTCGCTACTAAAATGATCGCAAAAGAACAACACCATTGCTGTCTCAGAGTTGTTGCACATGTATCATAAAGCATAGAAACGAGCACAAGCTTGTAGCTTACTAAATCTATGCACCTGCTTCATTAATTCCGATACCATTAGATTAATTCTGGAAACTGCAAGGAAGTTGATTTACCCTCCTCACCAAATTTTTCAATGGACATGATAACATTGCCAAGATTTCCATAAGATACAAGTCTGAAGGGGCTAAAACTACGAAGGCACAAATTCATAGTTTTTAATTGAATGGCAGACCTGAGTTGACTTCTGCACCAGGGTGCGCAAGCTAGTGAGATCTATGGCCCACTGACCAGCTGTGTTTTGGCAAACTGAACCCCTAACTGGCACCGTGTCTTTAATTGTTAAGATGACAATGCAAAGAAAGAATCAGACTCAGAGTGACTGACCATATAGATCAGGCATAGAATGGAATTGCAACAGTTGGCTTGACTCTGCATGTATGTTAATGGGCCCCGGGACTAGAAATAAAACACAGAGATTACCAATTTTCAACAATCATGTTCGTTGAAAGATGTACGTTTCGAACAATGCAGCTATGGCGAAGGAGCGATTCAAGTAAAGGAAAAAAGTTATGATAAAAGCTGCTGTTGACACCTCGTTGGGAAAATTCGAATCTTTAGTGAAGCACGAACATGTTGACAATCCCCCCCTTGAGTCCATCATTGGAGACGGCATGGCAAAAGCTAGAATCTACAGTGCCTCGGGAACTTTAAAGGGAGGCCATCCTCAGATCGTATCACCTCACGCTCGCTCAATAGACTTAGCGGAGAAATTCAAACGCCGAGCATCCACCAAAATCTGTAGAACATATATATAGCATGAATCACTTGAAATCATGTGCAGTGAAACAAACTCTCCTTTCTTCTAACTGCAAAGGTAAAAAAAAATAACACGTAATTAAACCCTTGCCATCACTGGAGCCACAAAGCACAGAATTCGCGGGCCTGATGATCTAGCAGGTAAAGCATTCTACAGACAAACGAGCCTAAGATCAATCGTCGGGAAGTAGCGATATCCAAACTACTGTCAACTAAAGTAAAGAACGACCCGTCATTTCCTGCTAATTTGTGGCCTCAGCAAGCAATTCAGAAGGAGATCAGCAAGGTCAGAGAACAAACCAAGAGAAACAGGGAGAGAGGAGGCGTCAGAACATCTCACGAAAGCCTAATCAGCTCACTGTGTGAACCAACAACTAAACCCCCGAAGCTCCCAAAACAAAAACAGAAAAAAAAAACCTAAAATTCAGCTGCCGATAGCACAGTCGGCCACGGAAGCTGCCAAATCGGAGCGAAATCCACGCTCGCGAGCCCCAAAACGGCACTGATCGAAGAACCAAAAGCACACCACACATCACCAAATCAAGCATTCAAGACAGCAAACAGCCGAAGACCAAATATCGACGACGACGCCGGCCGAGCGAGCACGCACCTTGACTCGAGACCGGAGCCGAATTGCGAGGAGCCAGGGGAGGAGCGAGAGCAATTTAAGCGCGGCAAGAGAAGAGGAGAGAGAGAGAGGGAGGGAGAGAGATGGAGGTAGACAGCGGATGAGGAAAAGGAATAAATTACGGCATAAGGCAAGGAGAGAGCTGAAGCGAACATCGGATCACCTCAGCATCTTTGCCGTGCAAGATCCTCCAACGCTTAACCCCGCCCCTCCCTCTTCCTCTGCCGAAAATCTCCCCTCCCTTTTCCCCGCATTGCACGTTAACCTCGGCATTTCCTTTCCTTCCAGCACATGATCTCCTCCGACCGAAGGAGGAAATCCGCCGGAAATTCCCCCCCGCGACGGACGGCACCGTCGCCTCCTCCCCTCCTCCCGCCTCGAGTCTTCCCCGCAGCTCAAATTCCGGCCGATCGGAAAGTCTCCGGCGAGCCTCCGAACACTCGCCACAGAGAGAGAGAGAGAGAGAGAGAGTGATTGTTTTCCTTTGTTTTTCCTTTTCCCGTGACTTTGAACGAACGGAGAAACTGCAAGACGGTGTTGTTTTGGACCGGACCCGACCCCTATAAACGCGATATAGGGGCGGTCGCCGTTAACTGTTTAACGGCGTCAAGTCGCGACTGCGTCGAGGGTGGGTCGCAGCTAATATTACTGAAGGCGAGAGAGAGAGAGAGAGAGAGAGAGAGAGGGAGTCTTTTTTGCTTTTTTGCGAATTTTTTTTTTCCGGTTGCGTGGATTAACAGATATCTTCCCTGTCCGAACAAAATCCACGCTGGCACGGGCAAAGCAGCGGAGGTTGGAGGTAAGTTAGTTATAATATGGCGTTAGTGGGGTGGGGAGGAGGGGAATTTACCCTCTTGCCCCTGCGACCATGGGGCACGGCTCCCCCCACCCCCGGGTTTAGGTGAAATTGGGATAGGTAGTTTGGGGAACGGGTTGAAGTTTTTGGTTGCCCCCCACTTTTTGATTTTTTGGTGAAAAATTCGGTTTCTCTAGTGTTATGTGTAATCACTTCCCGTTAAATATGTTCGGTGGTTGTGATTCGAAGAATTCATTTTCATTTGGGATAATGACACAAACAGTCTCTAAACTTTAACTTAATATACAATTTGGACCATGAATATTTAATTTGATCAATATAGTCCATGAACTTTGACTCAATATTCAATGTGGTTCCCGAACTTTCAATTTATTCAATGTGGTCTCTAAACTTTTAATATATATCCATTGAACATTTTTATAAAGTCCAGGGACTATATTGAATATGTACCTAAAGTTCATGGATCACATTAAACAAATTGACAGTCTAGAGACCACATTAAACGTTGGGCTTAACGTTCGTGGACTACATTGAATAAATTAAAAGTTCATGGACCAAATTGCACATTGAGTCAAAATTCAGAAACTGATCGTGTCATTTTTCCTTTTCATTAACAAGACCGTCTTTGCATTGATGAAATTAGAAACAAGTGTGTAGAGTCTGATGCATCGCGCATTATGCCACTATAGTATGACGTGCCTTTGCAGTAAAATAAATTATGGGTTGAAGTGATTAATTATGCATCCGATAATTAAAAAAATGGCTGCAATTATGTTTTTAGATGCAATGATATATTAATAACCTTAAAATCTTCACGTGTTATGTAGGTATGTTGGGCCGCTTTCGTTTTTATCATATTGTAACTAACCCCACGTTCATAAATTGAAGTAATCCAAAATTCTAGCAGTTGATAACATCGATTCAATGCGTAATTCGTCAGTAATAAAAAGTCAAAGCTGCACATTTTTCGTTTGATGGCTGAGAATTGTAGCAAGTTGGGTATTGCTCTAATTGTTTTTACTTATGAGCTTTGATAGAGCAAATTAGGGATAATGGCACAAACAATCCATGAACTTTGACCTAATATGCAATGTGATTCATAAACTTTTAATTTGTTCGATACAGTCTATGAATTTTAGCCTAATGTTTGTTCAACGTGGTCTTTTGACTTTTGATAGATGTTTAATGTAGTTCCTAAATTATATGAAAATTTTAGTCCTGGAACTTGAATTAACGGAAGGATTACATTGAACATTTTCATATAGTTTAATGATTAAATTGAACGTATACTAAAAGTTTAGGAATGATATTGAATAAATTAAAAGTTTGGAGATCACATTGCACATTAAGTAAAAGTTTAGGGACCATATTGCACATTGGGCCAAAATTCAGGGACTGTCCGTGTCATTTTCTCAACAAAATAATATCATTGCAACCCAAATTCTAAGAAAAGGAAAAGGAAAAAAGAAAAAGACTTCACCTGATCAACGGCGATTTTCAACTGGTCATGTATTTTGACCCAGAAAACCAAAAAAATTGGTTATGTACGGAGAAAAAAGCGGTTTCTTTTTTGTCCGATCAGGTTGGCAAAAATAACGTTGGAATTTTCTCTTTTGATTTTTTACACATGCCCTCACGGCAACAGGGTTAGGTAATCCTACACGCTGGCCTTTGCCCCATACGGCGGACTCGATCTGGGGTCGCTGGACACGCGTCTCGCGACCAGTGGCCGGAACAGTTTTGTGCGGGGGCGCCGAGATGAGCGCGCGGGACCCGTGGCGTCAACGTGTCGACAGATGAGTGGCTGCGCGGTGTCCGGCGTTCCGGATGAGCCAATCATGAAGCATTGTATGGGTAGGGGTAAAGTGGCAGGAGCCAGATCCGAATTTCAGTTCCTCTGCTCTGCTCCTTCTTTTGCTTTTCTAGAGAGAGAAAGCGAGTGTCTCCATCTCATCTGCAGAGACTTGCCAGCAGCCAGAATGATATTTATTTATTTAATCTAATCTCTCTTTTTTTTTTGCTAAGATTTTAATTATTTACTCTCAGACATGATAGTGAACCCGATCCTCTTCGGGTGAGATCCTTAGCTAGAAAATTGCAACAACTCCAATAATCTTTTTTATCGAGGGTGGGACTTTTGTTAAGATACGAGAAGAGCCGACACATGTTGCAATTGTAAAAAATTTATCGGTTTGTAGTCTTGATGAGTGTTATTCTCAAGATCTTACGAAAGAGTTGCTGATTGATCTAGATTTTTTCTGTTGTCTATGGGCATTAATAAAATTAAGACATGATGTATGTCGAGGGCCTAACATGCATGTTGTTAGGATCGACTTTTTTGAACTCGTGAAAGAGATGAGACGTTCGAGAGAGGACAGCAAGTACATAAAATTAATCACACGAGCAAGCACATAAATGGTAAAGAAACCCTCTTGATTAGTACCCAAATTTGCCTATAAATTTCTTACTCGCGTGGATAAAAAGAAACCCAAAAGAGAGAACACATCCGTGGAAAAAGTAATTTGGCATGGTCGCGACAAGCTTATTTATCTCAAGTTTAAGCTTAGATCCATCCCTAATCTAGCTTTTAGGTTCACGAGCAATTGTTTTGGCTCAAGTCATGGTCGCCCCTCCTCAACGAAACCTACATTATTTCATTTTATTTAAAAATAAAAAAGAAAATTAAGTAATAGAATATAGGGTTAATATCACGAAAAACCTCAAACCGGTACACCTGTAACAATTTTACCTCGAACTAATTTTTAAACCACAAAAAACTCAAAACTAGTACATTGATGACAGATTTACCCTGAACTATTTTTTTGATCATAAAAAACCTCACGCTAGTATACTTATGATAATTTTACCCCGAACTAATTTTTTTATCACCAAAAAATCCAAAACTGGTACACCTGTGACAATTTTACCCTAAACTAATTTTTTGATTACTAAAAACCTCAAAATGGTACATCTGTAACAAATTTACCCATCATCAATGTCCATTAAATTGGATTAATATCATGAAAAACTATAAATTGATAAACTTGTGACAAACATAGGGATAAAACTCCAAACCGGTACACTCGTCAAGTATCACGTGTCATCAAACTTAGCAAATTGACAGTAAAATTTAACAAAAATTAACGGAGGGTAAATTTGTCATAGGTGTACCAGTTTGGGATTTTTTGTGGTTAAAAAAATAATTTGAGGTAAAATTGTCATAGGTATGTCAATGTAAGGTTTTTGATAGTCAAAAAAATAGTTCGGGGTAAAATTATCACATGTGTACTAATTTTGAGTTTTTTGTGATAAAAAAATAATTTTTTGGTAAATTTATCATGTGTATATCTGTTTAGAGTATTTTGTGGCATTAACCTAGAATGTATAGCCACATACTACACAGCTAGGTTTCGAAGCAAAGGGGAGAAGGGACAAGAAACATCAGAGTTCTTGTTGTCCCAGTCCATAAAAGTGACAACCCATCATTCTTTCACATACAAATCACCCACGTACGACTCCACCATTCGAAATTCGAACCAAGAAAGGACGAAAACATCGAATTTTCCTCGAAGATACCTCCTCCGAAACCTTACCCTGCTGTGTTCTCCTGTCTTTCTTGCCTCTGATCGTGGCCATTTGGAAGCTCGCGCTTCGTTCGAAATCGGTTGTCGCCCTTGTCAAATTATCATTCCCAGATCAGACATCAATTCTACCATACACGCGTAAATAGTTCCATTAACGACTGAATTCTCTCCAATTCATTGCATGCATGTCCGAATCAGCGTAAGGTGGCAGAGATCAGGGAAGGTCATCGCATGGCATGTGGAGGGCAGGTGGAAGTTCCATCTCTTCCTCCTGTACACCATCTCAGTAACAACTCACTCTCTCTCTTCTTTTCTCTCGGACAAGGACCACAAAAGGGCGATGAAACACCTTCGCTTTCGCGTGATATGCTGCAGGACCAGCTCACGGGGGCGAATATAATGATGAACTATCTCCAAAGGTCGAATTCATTAAACAAAACTGCTACCGAGTCCCGCGTCACCGCATATAAAATTTAACATTTAATTTTATAGTCGTTCGAATTTTGATTCCCATCTTTGCTCAATGCGGCGAGGGAAACATTTGGCGCGAGATTCACCTACTCGTGTAAGAATAAGACATGGGTTTCATGTTGATGGACATTGTGGAAGGAGGGGTAAACAACTTTGCCGGGGTGGCGATGAATTTAAGAGAAAAAGGTGCTTTTTTTTTTTATATCTTGGTACTGGGACAACAAGAGAGAGGGAGCATTGTCTGGACAACAAGGAACATAACTGTCATCCAGTAGAAAGTGATTATCAATCAATTAAATTATCTATTTTAATCTATCTATTTAGATTTTTAGAGGGAAGGATTAGAGAGCAACATGTGGAAGCAATGATATGTTCTGCTCAGGCTTTTTGTTACCATATGATGATTAGATTCTCCTCTCCCATCTGCTGCTTTTAGCCTTGCTTTCTTACATGTTTCCTTAACTCTCGCATCGGGACTAGCGAAGATCTGTTGTTTATTGTTGTCTTTGTTTTTTTTTCTTAATTTGACGAGATTTTCTAGTATTTAATCTGCCAATTAATTAGCATCTTCCAAATATCAGCGGTAAATGTTTTTAAAATGGGTGGTAATAAAATACTCCTGTATTGCCGGCACAGGTCAGGACCGTGTTATCTTTGTTCGATAGTTTCAAATGAAGACATTGTCATTGTAATGTTGAATCTTGTGTAAACTAAAGAGGTAGATCTTTCATCAAAAGAAATTATATTGCAGCTACCCACATAAAACAAATTTTTTTAGCAACTCTCTTCTCCTGCATCCAAGGCAGCAACAAGCAAGGAGCCAAATTGGACATGACAATCCCGATTTTAGCGGAACATATTCCCGTCCATGGGCAAGCTAACCCGCCTCTCTCTTACCAGGTCCATCCTGAGAAGTTGCCTGACCGTCGTAGCTATGCTGTCGTCGGGAGGTCCGGCGGCTCCATGGACGACTATCCCTGCCCTAGTCTCTCCTTTGGATAAGAGCCTCGAGGCGGTTGAGGGAAATGGAAGTAGCGCTCTTAGGAGACGCTGTCGAGTGACGATGTGGCACAACGCTACTAAGTATAATTCTCCATTTGAGTTCGAGAGCCACGTGAATGAGGTCATTTTTTGTTCCATTGATGAGATGTTGGCAAATAATTTTATGATGATGAATTTCCTTGACATTGAAAATATCATTCTAAAGGATCAAAACTCGTTGCTTGTTTTCATTTTATGTGATTGTGGACTGGGCTCAGATCCTCGTCTATGAAACATGATCTTTTACCTAGATCCCATAATTCAATTACTTCAAAGAGAAGATTATTGAAATTTCTCAGCAAATGAAAATAAAATGACTAAATGTTTAACGGAATTGAAAAATACAAATAGTGACCAAACAGGGTTTATCCGTTGCATTGAAGTGATCTATGTATTTGGTGTATTATGGTTGGTCACGAGGATACAATTTGCCATACTGTTTTGAGTAACGGTCGAGTTAGGGAAGGCTCACGAGGTGTTTCAACTTGTTAGTTGCCATGGAGGCTTGTCCTCGATCATGCAAGAAAAAATGAATATGTTAGATTGATAAACACGGATAGGACAGTTCATATACATACATCTAGGAGAGCCAAATGTTCAAACTTTTATTAATTGATATGAAGAAAAAGAAGGCCAATGATTTTCCGGAGAAGGTTATAAAGTCTGTTCGTTTTGCAGAAAATGAACAATTTAGAAAACATCTTATTGAAAATGATTGCTTATTTTACTTACAGAATTAAACGAATGAAAAATACATCACGTGCGAAAATATTTAGGCATAAATTATTATTGACAATGAAAATATTTTTTATCGGCTAATTATTCCAAGTCTCTAGAAGTAGAATATGCGCGTACATTTTCCATATCGCCCCCCGGGAATATTCTATAGTGCCCACGTATCCATTTCCCTTGTTTCCCCAGGAATATTCTAAAGTAGTCAACGAACCATAAAACTCTAGAAGCTAGGCCCACTTTCTTTCTCGGCCCATTGGGCCTTAAAATGTCTGGCCCGTGACACTAGGCACATTCTTGGGCTTATATAGGAAAAGCTCAGAAGGCGATTCATTATGTAGTGCACATCTTGTTAACACTCATTTTTATTTAATAGGTAAAGCTTAGAAGGCGGATTTTACGTTTGGATTAGGGTTATGTATGCCTGCATGGAGCGATTATTGGAGCGGTTCAAATGAAACCGATGTCTAGTCTAGTCCAATCAAACGTACTGAGCTGTTTTCTTCATTGCCTATTCATACCAATTTTTCTCAAACATGAGTTTAGTTGAATGACTTGAAAGGAATACTAAATTTATGAAGAACTGAACTACTTATTATGTTTTTACGGCAATTTTGATAACCCAAGACACTTCGCATCAAATGACCAAAACAAGGTATAAAAAATTAGGTGATGCACGAGTTGAGCCACCATTGTTTAGTTGACTTTGTATTTGCCTCTTACATATGACAAACAATGTCAAGATTCAGAAAGGAGATTTCAAAGTATCATACTTAAGGGAGCGTGGGAAACCGCGCTTGGCACCTTGGTGGGTGTAGAGAAAAGCAGAGAATATAGAGGAAGGGAGTCTTCACCAATCACCGTAGGCATAGAAGTCTAGTAATCAAATATTGTGTCATTGCATGAGTGGCGTGGAGAGTTTGCTTTTATAATAATAAAAGAGTTTTTATTTAGGTCGAGTGTTCATTTCAATTGGGCATCCATTTGAAATCTCGAATGAGTCATATCGGAGCTGCCCAAAAATCCAATGATTTAAATTTGTCAAATAAATGAAAACTCTATTAAAATGTTTTGTTGCAATTAGGGGTGAGCATGGTTCCAAGGATACCTTGAAACTTGAGAATTAGACTGGTGAGAATTTGTCAGTTTCAGATTCCAAAGTAAGTAAAGTAAGTTTTAGGTTCAAAAAATTAAAGAATCTATTTCGACGGGTAGATTCCAGGTTCTAAGTAGATAGATCCTAAAACCTAGAACCTGTAACAAGTTTTTGTGTTTTTCTATGTCTATGTCTTCGCGTGATCTTACGGTATCACATGGCGTTCGATGATAAGTGTGCAATCTATAACCATTAGTCCGAGCTTTCATTTTATGACCGAGACTTTTACTTTGTTAATGTTTCCTATTTTTCGTGTGTCTAAATAAAAAGTATGGTCAGTGGATTGTAAAAGCAAGCGGTGGTTATTAAAGGTGATGTTTAACTAAAATCGTTCAATTAATAATATAGGTGAAATCTGGGTAGACCCCGAAACCTGTGATAGGGTAGGTTCTAGGGTCCTGCGTATGCAGGGTAGATTCTAAGTTCTAAAAAATAAGGAACTTGCTACAACGGATATATTTCAGTTCCAAGTGGAACCTGTATGAAACTGAAACCACTCACTCCTAGTTGCAATAACGACTTGTGCATTACAAGTTACTTTAGGATGACAGTCTATTACGATGTTTACTTATCTATTAGCTATAACAGCGTAATCATTATTGAGAATGACAAATCTAGAACATGTATGTCGGGGGACCATATGTAGTGTTGATTAGGAGACAATTTATCTAGTGGATATATCATATTGATTGCTAGATAATCTTATTTAGTTAACTTATGTTAGAGAATTTTATTATAAAATAATAATTTATTCAGATCTATGGTTAAATCTAACTTATGTAAAAAAAATTCTGGGTTGTGATAGGAAGATGCCTTATTAGAAAACGCATAGAGTTATTACACAGCGCATTGTCGGTGTAAGCCAAATTTGACCTTTGGATATGCATGGAAACTCAGATTGGTATCGATATAGTTACCAAAAATTCATATATTGCATCACTTTAATTTTCTCTTTGATTAATTTTGTTCTCGCCTTCTAATGAAGCGAGTCATAACTATGTGTAGATATGAAAAGACACAAATCACAATATATGAGAGATATGACGAGCCTTATTGTGCCTAAATGTCCAAGGAATTGTGACTGAATGATATGTATCCCAATAGGTTTTTGTCTGCCCAATCACAGTGAATTCATATCATTCAGTCAAAATACGCAGGAGGGTCAAAATCCAAGTTCGAATTTATAATGGACGATGACATAAACAATCCCTAAATTTTGGCGCAATATGCAATTTAGTCCCTAAACTTTTTATTTGTTCAATGTAGTTATCAAACTTTAAGCTAATGTTCAATGTCATTCCTGAACTTTTAATTTGTTCAATGTCATCCCTGAACTTTTGGTACATATTCAATTCAGTCCATGAACTATATGAAAATGATCAATGTAGTCCCTAAACTTGAATTAGCATTGACCATTTTCATATAGTTTAGGGACTGAATTGAATATGTACCAAAATTTCAGAGATGACATTGAACAAATTAAAAGTTCAGGGATCACATTGCACATTAGGTTAAAATTCAAGAACTACATTGAACAAATTAAAAGTTTAGGGATCAAATTGTACACTGAGTTAAAGTTCATGGACTGTTTACATCATTTTTCCTATTTATAATTTGATATTTCATTGTGAAATTCACGTGATCGGACACAACTAAAGTGAGCACTTGCGAAGGAGATATAAAATGTCGACATTTTGCAAGTTTTATTATAAGATTAACAAGTATATAGAAGCAAATATTCATTTCATTTTGGCCTAATAATTTTAGCTCGAAACACTCAAAACCTTTCAAACTATTCAAACATCGACATACATACGAAATCGTATGTAATTCACTAATTTTTCTTTCGTTTTTAAATGGCATTCCTTTTATAACTCGAAGGGGAAGTCGTCGATAGAAACCAAAATTGGTAGATAAGTGTAGGTAAACAAGTTTTGAACTTTTAATGGTCATACGTATGATTCTTTTCGATGATAAGGAAATTCGTCCTCATAGAGTTTCCCGTGAACTCGTTGTTAGTCAAGCCACAAAATGACCTCGTTCACGCGATTCTCGTACTCAAATGGCGAATTATATCCGGCCACGCTGTACCAAGCCGTCACTCGGCGGTGGTTCCTCAGTGTGCCGCTGCCGTTTCCCTTAGCCGCCTTGAGGCTCTTCTCCAAGGCAGAGACTTGGGTGGGGATGTTGGAGTCGTTCATGAAGCCGCCGAATACGGCCTGGCAACGTCATGGGCCGGACCCGGTCAGAGAGGGGCAGGTCGGTTTGGAACTTCTTGGGCACGTAGAAATGGACCACGAAGGAGGAGTTGCAGAAGGGGCCCGTGGACGGGAATATGTGCACTAGAACCGGGGCTGTCATGTCCAATTTGGCTCCTTGCTTGTTGTTGCCTTGGATGTAGGAGAAGAGGCTGGACAAAGGAAAGAGATGAAATTGTAAGTGGTTGCGATAAACTAAAATTGGTGGTGATGTGCTAAATAATTCATTTCGTATTGACAAATGAATTATTTGACTAATCGAACGCATTGTTACTTTGATGGACCAGTTAAGATGCGAGTAGAACTTTTGAAGAGGACCGCCACTAAAAAAAACATGGATTTTTATCACGGAAATTTGTGACGGGAAATTTTTCGTCATTAATTTGCGACGGAATAAAAATTCGTCGCAAATTAGCAACGAGAAATAAATCCGTCGCTAATTCCATCACAAATTAGCGACGGAAAATTGGTCGTCGCTAATTCCATCGCGAATTAGCGTCGACCAATTTTCCGTCGCAAATTAGTGAAAGAAAATTGGTTGTTGCTAATTTGCGATAGAATTAGCGACGGATTTATTTTCTGTCGTTAATTTGCGACGGAGAAAAAATTCATTGCTAATTTGAGACGAAAATGAATTCGTCTCTAATTTGTAATTTATGACAGAAAATAACTTTCGTGATATCTACCCCCACCGTCAATTTGTCTCTCTCTGTACTGATTCCTTATATCCCCCCTCGCTTTTCTCCCTTCTTCTCCCTATTTCGTTTCTCTTGATAAACCTATCCGTGCGCGCACAAATCAATCTCGGTAAAGCTTTTCTACCGGTAAGTATTATAACTAACTTCGTGACTAATTGGCGACGAATATGGTTCGTCGCAAAACTATTCATCGCTAGATTCGAATTTTTTTATTTTATTGACTATTTTTTGTTTTTTTTTCCTAACTTCTTCGCCGGCCATGGGGGCTCCCCATGGTCAGCGAGGCCTCTCGGCCTCCCCCCATGGCCGGCGAGGCCGCTCGGCCTCCCCCCATGGCCGTCGACCTTGTTGTCACCCAGATCTGGGCAACGGCGAGGTCGACCGCCACACCTGGGCAAGGCCGCTTGGCCTCACCCATGGCTGGCGAGGTCGAACTTGTCGGCCTCAGCCGATCGCCGATCGCGGGACCGGCAACCGGAGAAAAATATAGGGGAAAAAATAGAAAAAATTTGAAAAAAATAAAAAAAATGAATCTTAAGTGATTTTTCTTTTTTTTAGGTACGTGTCCATTTGAAGGTCTCGCAATTCAAGTGAACGTTGCAATTCTCATCAAATTGACCACTTTATACTATAAAGATTTTAGTCAAATATTTGGGTAAGTCTTTTTTACATGGTAATTTTTTCATTTTTTTCAATTTCAAAGTAATTGTTGCGTCAAAAACAAAATTTTAATTTTCATAATTTTATGGTTTTAATTAAGAACAGTAGATATGATATTTTTAATATTTTACGAGATTTTTTTATTTTTATACAAACACAATGCAAAGAGACAGGACTTTGATGTATAATAAGAACATACTTGGACGTCGAGAATTGACCGATGAGTTTCGTACTGGGTTGAAACTATTTTTAGACTTTGCTAGTAGTGAATATGAATTCATGGATGGAAATAAGTTAAGGTGTCTGTGTAAAAAGTGCAGTAATGGTAAATTTCATGTGTGTGATAAAGTTAGACAACATCTTAGTAGATTTGGGTTTACTCCGAACTATTATAATTAGACTTGCCATGGTGAACCATTTATATCTGATGAATGATATCGAAAAAATGATCAATTTTTAGTTAGGCAAGAATGTAGCTATTATGATTAATTGAACCCATACGAGAGGATGGTGGTTGATGCAGCTAGTCAGAATTTTATTTTAGAATCGAACCATATAAGTACTAGTTTTACTCCTACACTTAAACAAGTGGGTACTAGTCATGCATCACAATTAGAAAAGATATGAGTAACGGGTTTTGGTGAGAATGTGTGTAATAGAACTTTTCCATCTAATCAGTTCTGGGAAGTGTTAAAAGCAGCAGATTGAACCTTTATGGGTAGGTTGTGATAACCACACTAAGTTATTAGTGATAACAATACTGTTAAATATTAAGGCAGAGTATAATGTGTTTGCGGATTGCTTCAACTCTTTTGTTGAAGTAATGCGGGAAACAATGTCTCGTGATAACATCATGCCAAGTGATTTTTACGATATGACAAAGCTAGTGAATAACTTAGGTCTTTCAGTTGTAATGATTGATGTATGTAGTAGGGGTTGTATGTTATATTGAAGAGATGATGAAAATGCAGAATCTTGCAAATTCTATAGCCAACCTAGGTATAAGATTAACAGGAGGCAGGGTCGTAATCAGAAGCTTAGACCATGCAAACAAATATTTTATCTGCCCCTAATCCCCAGATTGCAAAGGCTTTATGCATCTCAAGCCACTGCTGAACACATGACTTGACATACAAATTATGAAACAGAAGAGGGTCTAATGTGTCATCCTTCAGATCATAGGCATGGAAACATTTTGATAGAACATACCTTGAGTTTTCGATAGAGCCTCGAAACATCATGTTAGGTCTCTGTGTTGATGGATTTGCCCAATTTGGGAAATCAGGAAAAAGTTATTCATGTTGACCAGTTATCTTAACGCCGTACAATCTTTCACCTGGTATGTGCATGAAGACAACTTATATGTTTTTGACATTGATTGTGATTGGCCCGCAAAATCCGAAAAAAGTTAATAGATGTTTATATGCAACCATTGATTGAAGAGTTATAACGGCTATGGGATGAAAGTGTCCTTACATATTATTTTTCTACTGATCAAACATTTATAATGAAGGCTGCTCTTCTTTGGACGATAAATGACTTTCGAACTTATGGAATGTTATCTGGATGGAGTACAGCTGGGATCTTAGGATGTTCGATATGTTTGAAGAGATCAAAGTCATTTATATTAAAACATGAAAAGAAGCTCAGCTATTTTGACTGTCACAGATAATTTTTACCGATAAATCATATATTTAGAAGGAATAAAAAAGAGTTCATCAAGAATAAGACTGAAAGAACACCTCCACTATTGAGGTTGATCGGTGATCAAATTTGAGAGCGGGTTTAGGACTTTCCAACTATTGTTCAGAACCCTCACGGCACGACTAGTGCGTACGAAAGTACACATAGGTGAACTAAACGCAGTATATTTTGGGATCTACTATATTGGGAGGCCCATCTTATTCATCATAATCTTGACGTTATGCACATTGAAAAGATTATTTTCGACAATATCATAAATACTATGATGAATGTCACCGGAAAAATAAAAGACAACTTGAATGCAAGAAAAGATATGAGAGATATTTGTGATCGGCCAACACTAGATATGGATGCAAGCAGCAGTGGACCAAAACCAAAAACAGTTTATACATTAGATAATGAGTAGAGACGAGTTGTTTATCGATGGTTGAAATCTGTGTAGTTTCCTAATGGATATGCTTCGAACCTCGGAAGATGTGTTGATTTGAATGAATGCAAGTTGATAGGTTTGAAGAGTCATGATTGTCACATATTTATGAAAAGACTAATTCCAATAACTTTCAAGGAAGTTCTATCGAACTTTGTATGGGGTGCCATTACAGAGTTAAGTAATTTCCTGCATGATATTTACTCGACAGTGTTAAAAGCATCATACATGGAGAAACTAGAGAGAGATATTTCAATTATTCTTAGCAACTTAGAAAGGATATTTCTTCCATCGTTTTTTGATTCGATGGAGCATCTCTTAGTTCACTTGCCTTATGAGACCAAAGTTGCAGGTTCCGTCTAATTTCGATGGATGTATCCATTTGAAAGGTAAAATGTATTTAAAAATAAAGCTCAAATTACTTTATTATATATTATGTTCCGATAAGTTTCTTTCTATTGCAACTAGATTCTTATATCATTTGAAGAAAAAAGTGAAAAATAAGGCATGTGTTGAAGTTTCAATTTGTAATATATATATATATATATATATATATTGTGGAAGAAGTGACAACATTTGCATTATACTATTTTGAGTCGCACGTGCAGTGCAAGAGGCGGAGAGTAGGCAGAAATGATGAGGGCCCCATTGCTCCCAATTGCAAATCATTCTCTATTTTCAATTATCTGGATCGACCAAGCGGTGCATGTAAGTTTCGTTACTTAACAGGCGAAGAATGGCATGCAACCCATACATATATTTTACTAAACTATTTAGAAGTCGAGCCATACTTCGAGTAAGTGTAAATAAATATATGTATTGTGTGTCAAATATTTGCTAATATATAAATGATATTTATTACTAGGATTTTTCGAATTTCAATGCATGGACTACCACCAAATGAGTTTGACCGTTTGTGCAATGAACAATTTGCAGCATGGTTCAAAACAAATGTAAGTTGCTTATGGACCAAAATCAAGTTATTAATATTTTATACATCATTTATTAAAATATATATTATTAACTTTGCGTGTGTAACCTTAGGTTCACAGCAATCATGATGAACTTGGAGAAAAAGGATTTCTATATCATCTGTCATGGGATCAAAAGTTAAGAATACGAAGTTGCCCAGTATATTTCATTAACGGTTATAATTTTCACACTCAAGAATATGAAATGGGAAAGCCACAATGAATAGTAATGTATGTGTTCAATCATCCAATGGTGGCAGTTCAAAAGATGATTTTTATGGCTTGTTGGATAAAATCATGGAGATAGAGTACCATGGACCATTAATGCGGGTTGTGTTATTTAAGTATAAGTGGTTCGACCCCGTTAAAAGAATGAAGGTGCATATGAAGTTTAATTTGGTTTAAATAAATCACAAGAAAAGATATATGAAATATGAACCATTTGTCTTGGCACAACAAACAATTCAAGTATGTTATGCATCATATTCTAGTTTGAAATGTGACAAAGCTGATTGATGAGCTGTATGTAAAATCAAAGCACGGAGAAAAATCGAGAAACACTATAAGGATAGAGCCTATCAACAAGAGGAAGTTCATAACATAGTTGAAACTGAGGAATATAACATTCCAACTTTACGATATCCATGTAAAGCAAAGATAGATGTGGATCCAACTGAAATTTGCGAATTAAATGTAGAAGATGGTATAGAATTTGATTTTGATACAGATGATGAAGATGATGTTCATGAAGAAGATGAAGATCAAGATCAAGACGAGGACGAAGATGCAGACGAAGACGAAGACAAACATGAAGATTAAAATTTTTGTGACAAAACACTAATGATGTGTAATTAATTATTGCGACAAGTGTTATTTTGATTGTCATTATTATTATTATTATTCTTGTTATTATCATTATTGTTGTTATTGATTATTTTTATTAGTATAATTGATCGTTGAAAAATTTATCGCTAAATGATGACAAGTCAAATATTATTCGTGCGATGACTTTTGTGATATTCTATTTTTCATTAGATTTTGATCGTCGCTCATTTTGCAACAAAAAATTATTCGTGGCTACTGTTCATTGAAGAATTAGCGACGAAAGTGAAATTCGCGGCCATTTTCGAATCCATTACAAATTTGCGACAGAATCCAAAAATGGCCGCGAATTTTGAATCCGTCACAAATTTGCGACGGATTCGAAAATGGCCTTTATTTTTGGAATCCGTCGCAAATTTGCGACGGAAATGTAAAATGGCTTTTATTTTTCGAATCCATCGCAAAAAGGCCGCGAATGTGGAATCCGTCACAAATTTGCGACAGATTAAAAAATGGGCTTTATTTTTGGAATTTAAGACGGATTTTGCGACGAAAATGTAAAATGGCCTTTATTTTTTGAATCTGTCGCAAATTTGCGACAAATTTTGCGATGGAAATGTAAAATGCCTTTATTTTTGGAATCCGTCGCAAATTTACGACAGATTTTGCGACGGAAATGTAAAATGCCTTTATTTTTGGAATCCGTCGCAAATTTGCGACGGAAATGTAAACAGGCCGCGAATTTTTGAAATCCGTCGCAAATTTGCGACGGATTTTGCAATGGAAATGTAAAATAGCCTTTATTTTTGGAATTCGTCGCAAATTTGTGACGGATTCGAAAAAAGGCCGCGAATTTTTAGAATCCGTCGCAAATTTGCAACAGATTCGAAAAAAGGCCGCGAATGTGGAATCCGTCGCAAAATCCAATTAACTTGCGATGGAAATATAAAATGGCCTTTATTTTTGGAATTCGTCGCAAATTTGCGACCGATTCCACGTTCGCGTACGTTTGACTTTTTGCGCCTCTCTCTCTCTCTCTCTCCCACCTGACTGCGCACGTTTCCCCCCGGTCATGTCCACTCAGCCCCTCTACATGGCAGACCTTTGCCCCCCTCTCTCTCTTCCTTTTTCTCTTCTTCTTCTTCTTATTCTTCCCTTTCTCTTCATCGGCCGCTCACCTCCCTCTCACTGCCCAGCCACCGCACGCCGTTCGACTCGTTGCCGCACGCCGCCTTCTCGCCGACGAGCCGCCACCAACTCGGCTCCACCCCAATCGAGCCGCGCAACCACCCGTCGCTGATTCACTCGAGCTATACGCGAGTGCAGCCCTCCGCCATCGTCGTGCGTCGCCGCCGCCGCTCATCTGGTCGCTGCCCCAGCTCGAAGGCGTCAACAAGCTACTGCTTGTTGCTGTCCGCCGTTCGCTATCTACTTTATGCCGCCATTCGTTCGGCCGTCGCGTTACCGTCCGGCCATCCACCTCCGCTCAGCTTCGCCGCCCGTCCGCCGTCGTGCCCCCCTCTATTGACTGCCTTCCCCCTCCCCTCCGCGAGCAAGCAACAGCTTGCTCACCGCCATGTCCGCTGCGACCCAGCGCTTCCCAGCCGCCGTGCGTTGTCCCCACCGCCAGCCCGCCGTCACCGTCGTCACCTGCGCGCCCGGCAGCTCGCGGCCGCGAGTGTCGCGGCTCCGCTCGCATACTTGTCACAGCCCAGCTCGCCTGTACGCCTCGCCAGAGCTCGCAGCAGTCGCCGTCGCTGTCCAGCAGCCGCCCGACGCTGTCGCCGCCCAGCTCCACTGTCATTCGTCGTCGTCGCTGAGTTCCCCTGTTTTGGCCAGGCCTCCGTCACCTACTTGCCCATCACCTGCGCACCCGACAGCTCGCTCGTGACCTAGCCTCTTGCCTAGCCGCTCGCCCGTCCGTCGCCTAGCTCGCCCGACCGTGGCCGAGCACTGTGCTAAGTGCCTGGCCAACTAGCCGCTACTTGCGCCCGCGCCGAGCCCGCCACTGGCCAACCGGCCATTTTGCCCCATTGTTTAGTTTTTCTTGGCCTTGAACCAAGTAATTGATTCCCCAAATCCTATCTAGTATAATGGGTATTAATCGGACTTGTTTAGGGATTGTTTAATGTCAGATTGGTTGGCTAAGTTATGGGTCGATTTCAGCATTACATGTGGCTTTGATCGATATTCGCCTGGTTAATTTGTTGATCATGTGGCCGATTAAGCGTTCAATGATGATTGTGTGGCTGATTAGGGTGCGCATGGAATGCATTTCAGAACAGAATAACGATCGTGTGGTTGATTAAGCGTTTTTTCAGAAAATGCATAAAAATTGAAAAATTCTAGAAAAATTCATAAAAATTTCTAGAAAATAAAAAAATTCAGATTTCGGAAAAATATGAAATTTGGTGAATTATTTTTTTAAAAAATAAAAATTTCAAAAATTTCAAAACTTCACAGAATGGCTTAGAACACATGTGGCTACTCACTTTGAGTGAAATTTAAAATTTTTTAGGTGCCCAAAAAAAATTAAAAATTTCAAAACTTCACAAAATGTCTTAAAATACCTGTGGCCACCCACTTTGAGTGAAATTTAAATTTTTTGAGGTGCCCAAAAAAATTAAAAATTTAAAATTTCAAAGCTTCACAAAATGGCTTAAAATATATGTGGCCACCCATTTTGAGTGAAATTTAAATTTTTTTAGGTGCCCAAAAAAAATTAAAAAAATCAAAAATGTTAAAATTTCATAGAATGACTTATAATACCTGTGACCACCCACTTTGAGTAAAATTTAAATTTTTTGAGGTGCCCAAAAAAAATTTAAAAATTTGAAAAATAAAAAATTTCAAAACTTCACAAATGGCTTAGAACACATGTAGCCACCCACTTTGAGTGAAATTTAAATATTTTTAGGTTCCTAAAAAATTTTAAAAAAAATCAAAAATTTCAAAACTTTACAGAATGGCTTTTAATACCTGTGGTCACCCACTTTGAGTAAAATTTAAATTTTTTTAGTTGCAAAAAAATCAACAAATCAAAACAGATTTATGTTCCAGAAACCAATTTCTAGAGTAGAATTAGTCATGTTTTACCAAATAAATTTCTCTTTCAGAAATCAATTTCTGGCAAGAATTTGATTTCTGGAGCAGAATGGTTACCATTCGCACCCTTAGTTGTTTAATGCCAATCGTATGGTTAATTAGTTTAATCGTGTGGTCGATTTGCTTAATTGTAGCTGATTGGTTAACTATGGTCTGATCATGTGGGTTGATTGATAATGGTGTGGCCGAGAACGAAGATCATGTGGCTGGAATTGATGTTTCATGGTTGATCTTGTACTTGATGAATGATCGTGTGGTTAATTATGGCTATTGTTGGCTTAGCATGGCATATTGTGATCATATATTGATGTTTGATATCAAAATGAGTGCGATTCATAGTATATTTGTTCGTAGAAAATTATACATTATAAACACTCGGCATTGGCTAATTAAGAGGATACATTTTCTGCTTTCGAAACAAAATGGTAAGTTTCGTCATGTATGTCATTATGTGTCCATAATACGTGTTCATATTTTTTTTACATATTTGTCTAACCTTCCTACTTGTCAGTATAAATGTGGAGGTCACATGCATAGAAGACCAGCCCCTTCCTCATCCCCGTCCTCGTCCCCTTTCTTTTCCCCTGCCCTTTCATCTAACCCTCAACCGCTATATGCCGATGGACAATATGGATACGTTGGCCCTTCCTCCAACACTCAAAAACATGTTAGGGGACTTGGACACATGCGAACTGAATCTCCTTCAGTTTCATCTCCTTCCGTTCCACCTTATTATTCAGCGCAACAATCGAATAATGAGGGAAACATAGGTGAAGAAGATAACCGATTCATGATATGCCCATTTGGAGATTTGTAAGTACTTCATTTTTTTAAGTATATGTAATATTTATGGTTTTAGATATGGATGTCAACTGAATTATCGATGTTGCATAATATCCGTATGTTTGTAGATTCACAGATGCTACGTTTGTTATGAGGGAACTAAATAAAATAGTAAAAAACTATTGGATGGGGCAGTATATTAATTACAGCAGTGCTCCACAAGAAGTGAAAGATTTATGGTGGAATGAGTTCAAGATAAGTTTTAGATATTTTATTTTCTCACCAACTAAGTTCGGTGTAGTATATTGATGGTCAAGAATGATGTAAAGGGACCAAAATAACTCTTTAGTTTTCGGTACTAAAGGGACCAGATATTTTCCCCAAGATGAACTTTACAAAATCTATCGACGAATTGTCTGGTGCATGATAATGGATATGCGATCATCATAATAACTTTCAGTTGTTTTTGTATTGATTGCAGCGGAAGTTCAGGCGGAATGAACAGGAAGAGAATGAAGTAAGAAGAATTTTTAAGAAAAAAGTCAATAATCACATACGAAATGTGATGAATAGAGCAAAGATCAAGCAAGTGAAGTTGACTTTCATTACAGTTGACAATTGCACGGAAATTAACAGAATTTGGCAAACTGAAAAGAATCAGCAAATCAGTGAGCATAATAAAAAGAATCGATCTTTAGTTCTAGTGAAGAGTCTGCCACATATGCTGGGGGTTCTATCAACATTGGGGAGCATCGAAAATGAATGGTAAGCCTGTTAAATAAGTTATAAGTTAATTTAATTTAATTACTCATGTTTACATTTTGTAGGCACATGAATTGAAGACAGAACTGATATTTGTAGCTACATTTGAATGCACATTTCGAAAAAAAGATAAGACACAGACTGGCGATCGAGAAAAAGCTATTAAGGTATGTAAGGTTATACTTTGGACTTTATGGAAACTAGAATGAAAACAGTGAATGCTTTTAATATTTATGGTAGTTATATATATGAAGTTATTTTATTTTCATCTATATTGTTAATGTAAGAAAAATATGATGAACTTTTAATGAGCAATGCTAGTGGTGGTGATGGTGTTGCTGCGTCTGAGCCATCAGTTGACAACATGGCATTATGGGTGGAGGTAACGGGTGGGATGAAAAAAGGAAAGATATTTGGGATGGGATCCTTGTCAAGGGTATACACGACGAATCATGCTACAACTTCATCCTCCAATGCGGCTGTTCCAAGAAGGACACAACTTGAGGAGCAAATGACCTAAGAATTGAATCAACTGAAAAATATACTTGTAGAGAAGGACGAAGAAATAAATGACTTGAAACAACAAATGCAAATCGTTATGCGACACCTCAACCTTGATCACTATAAGGTTCCTCTTGTACCTCTCGCCAATCCAATAGGTAACGGGCACAATGATGCTGAGATTGCTGATGATGATGATGATTTTCTTGGTCATTTCTAGTTAAAATTCTCAAAATCGGGAGTAAGCTTGCTTCACAATCTTTTGTGCCATAAGTGTAGTTTGCCCAATATGTTCCTGCCCTACAATTACTTTATGTGCACAACTTTCTTACAATTAGGTTCTTTGCTTGCAAAAAACTGAAAATTTAGAGATCCCAGGATGACATGCTTGTTACAAAAAATCATGATATTTGAACATTGTAAAAATACATACCTTAATTAACTTTGAGTCATCTCTTCCTAGGAATTGGTGTTGGTAATTCACCTCTCTAAATCATTAAACTGTTGAATGCTATTTGGAGAAGGATCTAATTTTTCGTAGGTGACAGAAATACGGTTTACAAGGGTGAAAAAACTATAGTGGATGTCAAAATTGACTCATATTCATATGTAAGAACATTGATGTTCATCTTGAAACGTTTTTTTGTTAACCCTCCTACTTGTTTTTTTATACCTAATTCCACATCCATGAATAAACGCTTCGTTTATATTCTGGACTGGTTGAATATCTTTATTTATGTATCCACATTTCATCAGGTGTCGACAAAAGTGACTGCTTCTGGTGTTCTGCCGAGTACCAAAGCTGTCCAATCTTGTGTCTGATTTATCGATTTTTCGTTTTTGAAGCAGAATCTATAGTTGTCCCGCCTCCTTTGAATGTTTTGAATGTATTATAAGATTGGATATCAAATAGCATCATGTCAGACTTTGCAACTTTGCATATATCATTATTTTTTGCGAGACTAGCATATTTCCTTTAGTTATATTTTTCAATTATATGACATTGTGTCTAGTTTGTTCGTTTTCTATTTCTGAAGCGGAATCTATGGTTGTCTTGTGTCCTTTGATTGTTTTGAATGTATTACAAGATGTTCATTAATGCGTAGCTATTGCTATGAACAAGATTTGATGGCCCAAGTGGTGTATAATTTGCGACGAATAAATAGCAACCAATTTTCCGACGAATTTTGCTACGAATAAAGTTCGTGGCTAATTTATGACAAATTTTGTGACGGATAAAGTTCATAGCTAATTTGCGATGAATAAAGTTTGTGGCTAATTTGTGACGGATAAAGTTCGTGGCTAATTTACGATGAATTATTTGCAACGAATTTTGCGACGGATAAAGTTCGTGGCTAATTTGCGACGAATAAAGTTCGTGGCTAAATCGCGACGAATTTTTTTCTGTCGCAATTTAGCGACGGAAATTGAAATTTTCTGTCACAAAATTTTGCGATGCCGAATTAGCAACGGAATTTTTTCCGTCGCTAATTTCGTCGTAAATTCGATTAGTGACGGATTTTTCCAAATTTTTCGTCGCAAAATTTATCGCTAATCCCTTGTTTTTTTGTAGTGCGCAGTGCGAAATCATTACGTACCCTCAACTCCGAAACATCGTGTTCGAAACATACTTGCCAATTCCGTTCTTGAGATTACTAGCTAAGCCAATTATGCTGGATTTAGTGTAAAGAATTTCCCTCATTTAAACACCCATTTGAAGTTTCCATCCCTAAATTACTTATTGTGTAGACTTTTTGCACCATCCAACCGTGACCCATAATTTTTATGTGGAGATCGTTTCGAGCAATAATGAGACTAAAAACATTTTCAACGTCCTTAAAAAATTAGTCAGGTCAAGTAATAACGATGAATGAATAAACAGTCAAATTTCAAACGCAAAGAATTTAAGAAGTGAAAGTCAGAATTTCAACTAAAAGTCCGAACCATACAAGTCACAAGTTTAATTGGTCACTTTTTCGATACAACGAATGAATCCCTTTGTAGGCTCTAAATTAATCTAACGACCGTATTTACCACCATCTTGATTGCCAGATATCCGATTGATGCGGGACAAGCCATGAACATCGTCTATAGACAAGCTTATATCCGTGTTTGCGATCCGCTCATAAGGGTTCATGAAAAACACAATTCTCAATCATATATTGAGAAGTTGCATGATTTACATGGTGTCCTATCAAAAACAGCACAAGTTCAAGCTTTGTCCAGCTGATGAGAGAGAGGGCTTACATGTCGAAGCCTCTCCAGACGGCGTCGTCGTAAGAGCTAGAGTTGATAGGAGGTGTGGAGATCCACAAAGCACTCTACCTCCTGATCTCGAACTTGGGCCGGGCGAGAACGACCCGATTTGGGGCGCACTCGAGCTGCTGACAGTTGGCCGGCTCCCCAAATCCGCTTGCCTTCTTCCCTTCGCATCCGGCCTTCTCTTCAGATGCGAGCAGCGACCCGACCGTGAGAATCAGCAGAACCGAGTTCCTCATCCCTCTTCTTCGGACCAACGACAAACCCATTCGATTCTGGCCAAAACTTTGTGGCTGTGTGTGAACTTGCCCTTCCCAAACTCAAGCTTACAAGTTAAAAACATTGTGTGGCGCTCGTTGTGCTGCCCTCTTCTCTTTTTCTTTATTCCTCTACCACTACTAGTGGCTATAAGCACAGCGACGTTGCATGTACATGGAAAGCAAAAGTGAGTTCTGATTTTGAATTAACCATGCCATGGGCTGATTTTGCAAGGTCAAGGGATCTAAAATCTCAATCTTGCAAGGCCTATAATCTTAAACCTATTCGGATATTCCTACATCAATTAATAATATGTAGGATATAAAGATGGTAAATACACGAGTGAAAATTTCAATTGGATTATTAATTTTGTAGTGTGCGGGAAATCCAAAAGGCATTTTCGTGTCCGTGACTTCCAGAATTCAATTCCGTTAGGATTTAATTGAGGTTTTGTGCGTAGATTGAGTACATAGGGTGGCGGCGAAACGCATATCGCTATAGTAATTGTTGTCGGGAACTGATATGTTCCAAGGCATGTGTACGATAATTTTCAAGATTTGGAATTTACTGAAGTAAGATTCCCACATCATCCGGTATTTTTGGCTAAACTTTTCGGTGAGTTCAAAATATTTTTCTGTATTATTAATGTTTAGAACGGGTACTAATTTCTTGTTTGTATATTCATATATTAGGTATCTCAGTAACTTATCAAAGCATCCATTTTAAATTCGTATAATTAAGCCATGTGTCATTTTTTAATTTGAGCACCTCTCCTGTCATTCTCCACTTAGCATTTTTACCTCAAGTCATCGTTATTTTAACCTTGGTTAGTCATTCTCATCGTTTTGTAGCCCTATATAGTTTCCGAATACATCCCTTTCTGGATCGACCAAATCACTACAAATACTCAAGCTTTAAAAAGGAATCCCAACTTGATCTTGCGGAGAGAGAAAAGAAATCTCATGTCACCTTTCTATTCAATTCTCACTTTCTGATCTTTAGAATAAGAATGAAGGTCCCACACTTGTGATTGCCAAAGCCTCTAAATCTCTTTTTTGCGTGTTTATCGGGAAAATTGTCAAATCAGTCCTAAACCTATTGTACGGCGGCCAATTCAGTCCTAAACCTTTCAAGTTTGCCAATTTAGTCCTAAACCTTTTAAATTCTTGCCAATTCAGTCCTTCCGGCCGGTGCTGACGTGGCTGCCGGTCGGCGCCGGCCGTCCGGTCAACGCTGACGTGGCAATTTTTAATTATTTTTTTCAAATTTTTAATCTTTTTTTTATTTTTCTGCTTTTTTTTTCTTCTTTCTCCCCTCTGGCCGGTCCGGCCACCGGCGACCGGCCAGAGGGGAGGGCCGGCGAGGCCTCTGGCGAAGCTCGCCCCGCCGGCCACCGGCGAGGGCGAGCCTCGCCGGCCCCTGGCTGGGCGAGGCGAGGTCGGCCTCGCCTCGCCGTCGCGACCCAGGCGACGGCGAGGCTCGGCCTCGCCTCGCCGTCGCGACCCAGGCGACGGCGAGGCTCGACCTCGCCTCGCCGGCCCCTGGATGGGCGAGGCTCGACCTCGCCTCGCCGGCCCCTGGATGGGCGAGGCGAGGTCGGCCTCGCCTCGCCGTCGCGACCGAGGCTCGGCGAGGCGAGGTGGAGCCTCGCCGTGGCCTGGGTCGCGACGGCGAGGTCGAGCGTCGCCAGATCTGGGCGACGCTCGACCTCGCCGTCGCGACCCAGGCCACGGCGAGGCTCGACCTCGCCTCGCCGAGCCTCGCCGTCGCCTGGGTCGCGACGGCGAGGTCGAGCGTCGCCAGATCTGGGCGACGCTCGACCTCGCCGTCGCGACCCAGGCCACGGCGAGGTCCGGCGAGGCGAGGTCGAGCCTCGCCGTGGCCTGGGTCGCGACGGCGAGGTCGAGCGTCGCCAGATCTGGGCGACGCTCGACCTCGCCGTCGCGACCCAGGCGACGGCGAGGCTCGACCTCGCCGTCGCCTGGGTCGCGACGGCGAGGCGAGGTCGAGCCTCGCCGTCGCCTGGGTCGCGACGGCGAGGCGAGGCCGACCTCGCCTCACCCAGCCAGGGGCCGGCGGGGCGAGCTTCGCCAGAGGCCTCGCCAGCCCTCCCCTCTGGCCGGTCGCCGGTGGCCGGACCGGCCAGAGGGGAGAAAGAAGAAAAAAAAAAGCAGAAAAAAAAAGATTAAAAAATTGAAAAAAATAATTAAAAATTGCCACGTCAGCGTTGACCGGACGGCCGGCGCCGACCGGCAGCCACGTCAGCACCGGCCGGCCAAAATTGGCCGGAAGGACTGAATTGGCAAGAATTTAAAAGGTTTAGGACTAAATTGGCAAACTTGAAAGGTTTAGGACTGAATTGGCCGCCGTACAATAGGTTTAGGACTGATTGGACAATTTTCCCCGTGTTTATCAGGTGAATTATTGGATTTCACTACCTTAGTACCAAACGTGTATATTGTTCTAAAGACTGAGAATCATTAATTCATGTTCTTGTCTTCTTCTTTTTTTATTGAAGGTGATTAAAGTTTTGAGTCGTTCAAGCCATTTTTAAAGTAAGTGAAAACTCTAAGGGTTAAGCTCAATTGATCCTATATAGTATTCTTGACTTGGTTGATCGGATGGTTGTGTTTTTTATTTAAATTTGAATGTTAAGTATGATTGAACTTCATTATTGGCATGTGGAACTTTTATGAATTTTGGGTGAGCTAAGAAGTGACATGGATGCTTAGGATGTGCTTGGTTGATCTTCTCAAATCTAGATATGTACATATGATTCCATTCCCCATGAGTTCATGGAGACGATGCCTCGTTAGTCGAGATGCCTCGTGAGTCGAGATGGGTCCTAGCTAGACCCGTTAAATGGGTGGGTCGGGTCGGGTTTAGGTCGGGTCATAAATGGTCCGACCCAAATTGACCCATTAACCCGTTTATGATCCATTTATTCATAGTGTAAATATCTCGACCCATACCCGACCCGACCCAAACCCAACCCATACCCGACCCGACCCATATTGCTAAAACACTTTTATATTTAACCTAATCTAGGAATAATTGTTTCTTATGATTTTTTTTTAAATTATACTGCTAAAACATTTTATGCAATACAAAGCTAGTGAAAAATTTTATAATTTTTTTT
Source organism: Syzygium jambos (assembly GCA_031216235.1). Taxonomy (NCBI): domain Eukaryota; kingdom Viridiplantae; phylum Streptophyta; class Magnoliopsida; order Myrtales; family Myrtaceae; genus Syzygium; species Syzygium jambos. The sequence continues at coordinate 42,441,551 of CM062221.1, read as the reverse complement.
AAAATTGAGGTTCTGTTTGTTTTACGAAAAATGTGACATTTCTAGAAAATATTTTCCATAAAGTCATTATCCAAGAAAAATAAAAAAAATTAATATTTTTTATTTTTAAAATCGAATTTTTAATTATTTTTTTTCTTTTTCCTTTATTTTTGGCCGATCGCCGGCCACCGGGGCGAAACGACCTCGCCGGAGGCCGGCGAAGCTCGTTCTCGCCGATCTGCGAGGCCGAGGCCTCGCCGGCCTCAAGCGAGGCTCCAGCCTCGTTGATCTGGCGAGACTCGAGCTCGCCGGCCTCGGGCAAGCTCAAGCTTCGCCGGCCTCGCCGATCTGGCGAGACTCGAGCTCGCCGGCCTCGGGCGAGCTCGAGCTCGCCGGATCTGGCGAGGTGGAGCCTCGCCCGAGGCCGGCGAGCTCGAGCTTCGCCGACGGCTCGAGCCTCGCCCGAGGCCGGCGAGCTCGAGCCTCGCCCGAGGCCGGCGAGCTCGAGCTTCGCCGGCCTCCGGCGAGGTTGTTCCGCCCCGGTGGTCGGTCGCCGTGGCCAACCACCGGCGGGAATAAAAAAAAAGAAAAAGAAAGAAGAGAAAAGAAAAAAGAAAAAATAAAAGAAAAAGAGAAAAAAATAAAAATAATTAAATTTCGATTTTTTTAAAACATTTTTGTAAAGAGGGAGAGAGTGTGTGGATGGGTCTAGTAGGTGGGTTGGACATGGGTTCCAAACTCAACCCATTTAGACCCATTTATCTTTAAGCTTTAAAATTTAAAACCCATTTAAGCTTGACTCTTTAAAATTAAAGTGACCCATATATGACCCATTTATTTTTAAATGGGTCATATATAGGTTTATGACCCATTTTGACACCTCTAGTCCTAGCCAGTGATAAGTAAAAATTAGACACTTACTTGCGTATATGAATGAGCTAGTATGTGGTATCTGCGCATCATAAATTAATATGCCATCTCCTTACATTTGGGTGAACAATCTAATCTGACATTGCTTAGCAGTCTCCATTTGTATACCGTCATAAGAAAAACGATGCATTTACTTCTCCATTCATCATACATAATTAAATTGTACTTATCTTGAACTCATGCTGTTTTGTTGGTGCCAAGTTAAACGGTAAGAGGATCTTCTATCTTAGGTTTAGAGATTTCTTTAACTAAACTTTGGCTTGCTCCTTAATTTTTCCAGAATGGTAGGATGGACCGTCCATCGACTTCTCTTTGGAGTTCTAGTATATTTTAACTGTGAATATCTAGATGTGCTCGTACTCGATTCAACGGTATTTTATACTAAGTATTGTTTTATTGTATGAATTGACGTGAGGTTGCAAAAGTGGATCCCCATCGATTTGCTGCTTGGTACTTGGTGGATGACGTGAGTTTTGTGTAAGCAAGTTTTTGGTGCAGGAGCAGGGGCGCAGTATCTACAAATGACCTAACCTTCTTCTCAGGATTAATGCGGCATATTCTATTTCTTTTGGTGCTCATACTAATACTTGGAAGAGGGAAGATAAAATGAAGATGAATATGTAAGTTATTCAAACTTGTCAAGTCTCCATTCTCGAATGATGTGATTTTTCTGTTGTGTTTTAGCGTGCTTAAAAGAAAAAGAAAAACAACAATTTTATGAAAAGATTTAGGGCCCGTTTGGCAACGTGCCAAACAATGAAAATTTTTGTTCTTTTGTTCCCAGAAATAGTTTGGAAACAGAAATGCGTTTGGTAAACTTTTTGTTCCCGGGCACATTTTTGCAAAAATTTGTGCCAAGAAATAGTTTTGGAAGAGAAACAAGAAGTAAAAAAAAGTTGCTTCTTGTTTCTCGACACAATTTTGAGAATCAATTTTTTTTCTTATTTTTTTTTTTATTTTTGTGTTGTTCTTCATTGGGCTGGGCCGGCCGCCAGCGACCGGCCACAGCCCAGGGTCGGCGAGGGCGTCACGGCCCTCGCCGGCGAGGGCGACCCTCGCCTCCGCCGGCGGTTGGCGAGGGCCGTGACACCCTTGCCGGCCCTGGGCTGTGGCCGGTGGCCCGCCGCTGGTCGCCGGCGACTGGCCATGGCCAAAGAAGAAAATAGGTAGAAAGAAAAAAATAATAAAAAATTCAAAATATTATTAAAATATTATTTGGGAATAGAAATTTTGTGTAGTTACCAAAAGCATTTCTATTCTTTTCTACTCTAGGAATAGAAATTTTGGAAAGTTTATCAAACGCCTTCAAATACTCAGAAATTATTTCGGGGCACAGAATAAAAAAATCATTTCTGTTCAGAAATAGTTCCCGGGCACAGAATGGTATTCATGCACACCCTTAGTGTCACGTGTGACGTTTTGAAGTGTCATAGATTTCATTTTTTGTCGCTTACAAATCAACTTTTTACTAAACGGGTGAGTCCGTCCTACCCATTCACAACACAAAATTAACTTTTTAGCAAAAAAAGAAAAGACAAAATTAACTTAGGTTGATCCGAACAACTATGTATGATCTGAACACTTAACGTGATGGAAGATTATTGTCATTATTATTGAAGAATGGAACCCCACGTGGCCGACGTTGAAATCTCCGTGTCGGTGGATCAAAAAGTCAAAGATTGTTTGTTAGGGGCCGTGGCGTGTATGTATCATATTGATTTGTGGTTAATTTTTTACTTAGTTGATGTAGTTGGAGAGTTCTATTATAAAATAACGATTTATTCAAAACTATGATTAAAATCTAACTCATGCAATAAATATAACATTTTTTTTTGTTGCGATAGAAAGATTTCTTGGTCATAAATTGTATCTTTTTAATCTTCTCTTCGACTCGTTTTATTCTCCGCTATTAATAAGGTGAATTTAACTATATATTTGAAATAAATAAATAAATGAAAATGGCTGCTGCTATTTCCATAGTGGTCGCCTCTACCGTCACGGCACGATCATCCCTCGTCTCCCTTGGATCCGATCAGCTGCATCTGCATCTCTGCTCCATCGTCGCATCGCTGCCTTGGCCCTTGACCACCACTCCTCCTCGCCTCTAGCTCCGAGCCTGTGCCATTGAAACCTCGGCTCTAGAGCTCATTCGAAGCCCTAATCTAATTAGGGGCATTTGTGGGCTCGTACCGATGCCCATTTGAGATCATGGCCATTGCCAAGCAAAAGACAGAGAGGGCAATTAGCGAGAGATACAGAGGAGAGAGCGTGAGAGAGAGAGAGACCGGGCTGACAGAGAGAAAGAGGAGCGCGCATAAGGGCAAGGGAAAGAAAAGTGAAGAGCGGCGGTGGTTGAATCTAGTGGTGGTCTTTGCGCAATGGCCAATGATGGTTTCAGTGGAGGCGGCATCGACGGCAAGTGAATTTTCGCTTATGCACTTCTTTGCCGATCTTAGTCGAGAAAAACAGAACTTCGAGTTACAGTAAAAGCATCATCTTAATGAGAGAGGGAGAGTGAACTCCCGTCTCGAGAGGATAAAAGGAGACTAGTGAAAAGGTTGAATTTTTAATTTGAAGAGTGTTTTGGTCAACTATTTACCAAGGGGTTGATTTTAAATTGCGTAGAAATAGCGGTTGCCAATCAAAATATACGAGAGATAAATTCACTGAGGAGCACTTTTGTAAGGGAGTTAGATCTGAAGTGAATAAAACAACAAGACTAGAACAAGTTATGCTTGATATTAGGGCAAAAGTTATAAAAATTTCTAAATTGTGCCAACCGTGACACATTTATTATAAACCTTTTTTGATGACACAAAAATCCCAAAATTGTATCAGTACGACATATTTACCCTCTGCTAAAGTTTTGTCAATGAGAACCATTAAAAATCTGCTTACATTGCAGCGAGAAAGCAAACGATATTGACATGATACTCACGTGACTTAAGTGAAATAAAAAAAACGTTGTTTTGGCTAAAAAGTCATCTAACGGAACCTTGACGAAAGATAAATATGTCACATAGATACAAGTTTAGGATATTTTTATAAATTATGGCAAATGTGCCACAGTGGACAATATTCGGAATTTTTTGTGGTTTTTTCTCTATTATTTATCATTTAAGTTTTATAATTATATTATATCAGTAAAATTTAAATCAAGTTAATTTTTTTCTAATATTACCGCCTTTTTAATTATATAAGAAGTACATTTTTAAATTTATTTTATTCTCGCCTTTAAATAGAGTGAGTTTCACTTCATATAATAGTCTCGAAAAAAAGAATAACATGCAACCAACATATGATGAATCTCACTTGACAAATAAATGAGCATAAATTAGCTTGCTGTCCTTAAATTAGTCACAAAGGCATATTCTAACTCCTTGGCTATAAAAAGAAGTAATTATCATAGCCTTTCTGTAATATTTCTATGCTATTAATGTTTTTGGTATCTAAATCCAGTGACTATATTTTCCATATATGGGCAATATATTTTATCTTATGTTTTTAGTAATTCCACTAATACCATAGTGATTTTCCATATATAGCGCTTCAACGGTGGAATTTGGATTTTACAGGCGGTGGACCGTAGAATAAATAAAAAATACATAGTAAAAGATACTCATTATCATTTTCAATAGAGTTGTGGCTCACTTCACAATCCTTTCATGACCCGCTTAATATTCTCAATAATCTTTGAATTTGAATGAATTTTATTTGTCATGCTCTCAAAGTTAATTCACCTCCTAGCCAGGGTATTCCGGCACAAAGGGCTAGACAGGTCCATCCTTAATAATTTTCGAATTTTGAGACTTTAGACTAAAGTTAGTGCTTTCATGGTCCTATGTATGATTTTTGTCTAGTCAATCAGAGCGAATTCATATCATTCATTCAAAATACATAGGAGGATTGAAACTCAAGGTCGTATTAACTTTAAAATATCCGATTATAAAATTCACGTCATCGGATACAACTAGAGCGTGCATACACTATTGAAGATATGAAATTTCAACAACATATCGCATCTCCGAATTACGTTTAGCAAAGGCCACCTCAAAATATCTTCTCCCTTTTAAAAAATCCTTCCCAAGACTTACTCCCGACCTTCTAAATTACGCTTCAAAACCAATTAGCATCGGAAATTACTCGGAAGCAAGGACCATCGAGTCCTCAATCATCTTGGATTAAAAATTTCGGAATTGATCGCTAATGTTGCAACTGTCTCTCAACTATGAAGAAAAATCATGTCCATGCATAAAACCGATAAATGAAACGAAACCGCTTCACCGAATTTAATTTCCGGAGGGAGGCGCAAGCCGTAGGGATGTAAAGCGGCTTTTCCCCCAGATCGCGAGCATTTAAGAACGACATAATGGGTGCGTAATGTCCCTAAGCAAAATGATGAAGGGCGTTATGATCGATTTAGCACGAGGGCAAGGGCAGGAGAGGGTCAATCTGGCTATTATTATAATGGAAGGTCAGTGACCCATTTCGCCATGCCATTAAAGCAAGCCGTGGAGATGTTGCAGTTCCGCAAGTTACCTCGCGCGAGCTTAAGACCAGTCGAACGTCGATTGTCAAAGGCGACAAAACCATTTGGAGGAAGATCCTCCCCATAAGGCAACCACTAATGCAAAATCCCATAGAGAGGCAGAGAGAGAGAGAGAGGACCTGAGCATGTTCTTCATAGGGCTTCATCCGAACTTTTGGGATGCTTAGTTCGGAAGGGAATTCCCTCCTTTATGGGAAAACGAATAGAAGGGTGTGGCCACCGGAACGTAAAACAAGTCGTGTAGCTGAGAACTCCGAAAGGAGGAGTTTTACTGGGCACCTCCGAGAGCAATGGACTCTGCAGCTATGACCGATTAATTTAGCACTAGGGCAAGAGAGGGTCAAATTCGCGATTATCATAATGGAAGGTCAATGGCCCATTTCACCATGCCACTAAAGGTGTTGTAGTTGCACAAGTTACCTCGCGCGAGGTTAGACCAATCGAACGTCGATTGTCAAAGGGGACAAAGTCATTTGGAGGAAGATCCTCCCCATAAGGCAACTGCTAATGCAAAATCTGAGAGAGAGAGAGAGAGAGAGAGAGAGAGAGAGAGAGAGAGAGGGGGGAGGCATGTGACACGTGGCACGGATACTGGCCCCACAGGATCACAGGCAGAATGTGACTCCCTACTAACCCCCCCCCCCCGCCTCCCTCCCTCAAATCACATTGGTGTACCCAAATGGGGACATGCGCGTCCAAATCGTCCCTTGTCCAAAGCTCTGTTCTGATTAATAATGGCTTAATATAATGATAATCCCGGGCTTGGAGATTAGGGCAAGAAAAAATGATTTTTTAAAGTAAGATAGAGATAGAGATAGAGAGAGAGAGAGGGGAAGGAGGGAAAGGGGAAGGGGCAAGGGCAAGGAAGGGAATTGAGATGGCGAGAGATTTAGAGGGGCAGTGGGCACCCCCCCTCCCTCCTCCATCAAACATAATTCTTGTCCAAACTCCAAACAAACAAACAAACAAAGGAAAAGTGGCTTTAAAATGGAGGGGCCAACCCCCCCTCCATGAGGATTAGCCATTAAGCGAGGATTAGTGCGAATGATTCGGATAAGAGTAGTGGAGAAGGAAAAAGAGAAAAAGAGAAATTCCCCTAATTAGTATCCCATAGGGTTGATGTGCCTATATCAGCTAATATAGATTGATTATCATCATTATTGCAATTTTATTTAGCTAACTATTCTAAAGAAAACCCTAACATCCTTGGGAAGAAGTCAAAAGACGGGGGAAAGAAAATGTAACCCATCTTATCTGAATTACATGGCTCCAAGGTTTGAAGTGGCTTGGTCAAACGAAAGGGATGAGCAGGAGAATTGGTGGACCGATTTAAATGCCAATATATTCCTCTCATGGGAAAGCGACCTTTTCCTATATTAAGTGCATTTTTTCCCTTCCCCCTTTCTCCGTTTTAAGTTTTTTCTTTCCCGTGGCCAATGGGAAGGAGGGAGGGGAGGGCGGAGAAGATGCTGCTGGACGGGGGGGTCTGCGGGGGATGTGCCCTTGGAAAAGAGATCTTCGTGGTGTTCTAAAACAGAGGAGATCTCGCTTGTTTAGAAGGGAAAAGCTCGGCCAATTAATGGCGACATTGAAAGTCCATGACCCCTCCATTGAAATCATGGCAAATTAAGCAGAGAGGGAGACGAGCGCCCTTATTAAGCCTCGAAGGGTCAAGTTGCACTAGAATCTCCCCCACCCCCTAAAGGAAAAAAACAGAGAGAGAGAGATTAAGGAACAGAGGGCGCCACCCACTGACAAGATTAAGTCCCAAAACCCACCATAATCTCTCTCTCTCTCTCTCTCTCTCTCTTCCTCTGTTTCTATCTCTCTGTCTAGCCCATTTGTCTACGCCGTTACGGAGGCCCGTGGAACGCCGTTATCCACCTCAGCAGCGTCAGCCCGCGCGCCGTTCGACGCCCCCAACCCCCCTCCCCTGTTTCCCGCCGCCGCCGCCGCCATGGCCGCGGAGCAACTGAGCCTGGGGCCGGCCGACGCGGCCAACGGCGCCGAGGGCCGGGCGGCGTCGGCGGGGGACGGCGGGGACGACGGCGGCGGCGGCGGAGGGGGGGGAAGGGCGCCGAGGCTGCCGCGGTGGACGAGGCAGGAGATCCTGGTACTGATACAGGGGAAGAGGGTGGCGGAGACGCGGGTCAGGAGGGGGCGGGTCGGCGGGTCGGCGTTTGGGGCGGGGCAGCTGGAGCCCAAGTGGGCGTCGGTGTCGTCGTACTGCAAGCGGCACGGGGTGAACCGGGGGCCGGTCCAGTGCCGGAAGCGGTGGAGCAACCTCGCCGGCGATTACAAGAAGATCAAGGAGTGGGAGGCCAGGACCAGGGACGAGACGGAGTCGTTCTGGGTCATGAGGAACGACCTCCGGCGGGAGAGGAAGTTGCCCGGGTTCTTCGACAGGGAGGTCTACGATATCCTCGACCACCAGGGGTCGTCCTCGTCGGCGGCTGCGGCGGCGGCGGCGGTGGCGGAGGGTCCTCCGGAGGCGGAACTGGCCCTCGCTCTGGCCCCGGCTTCCGCGGCGGCGGCGGACGACGAGGAGGCGGAGGAGGAGAGGGACGTGGTGTTCGACAGCGGCCGGAGCGCCGCCGCAGAGGACGGGCTATTTTCGGATTTTGAGCAGGACGACGGGGGCGGGGGCGGCGAAACCCCCGAGAAGGAGGTGGAGACACCGGTCCGGATGCCCGATGCGGCGCCGGCGGCCGCGGTGCCAATCTCAGGTAATTGGAGTTGAATGATTCATAATTCAGATTATTCTTTCTTTGCTTTCTATGCTCTATGATCTTGCTGGTTTCAAAGGGGGCTGAACGAATTGTTTTTCACCTCTCCTTGCGTTTCTCGGGTGTTCTGATTTTGAAATGTTCGAGTGGAGTGCGGGGCTGGGTTTAGTGTTCTCTCTCTCTCTCTCTCTCTCTGGGCCTCTCGGGGTGACAGAGTTCCATTGATTGGAGGGCTTTCGCGAGCTAAAAATTAAAACTTGGAAATCGAGTGTCATAGTCGAAGATGGGGGGGGGTGCAAGTTTGAATGGAACTCTGTTTCGTCGTTAAGAGGCGGAAATTGAGATTAGATGTGATGAGAGTGTCTCTGTTTTAGGACCAGTCTCTTGCTGTTGGAACTTCTTTTCCAGAAACCATTCTCTTGTCCATTTGTCTTTCCTTATCCTTTCTCGTCCTCTTGCCCATTGGATTGAATTTTATCACTTTGATTATGGAGCGATTGACCTTGGCATTCATATCTTTTGCATTTGCCTTAGCACCAGAATCTGAATCACAGGGGTCCTATTTCATCGTCTGTTTCTTGGTTTTCTGATATCGTCTCTGTTTTCGCCATGAAATTTGTGATTGCAGAGAAGCAGTACGAGCCAGTCCACCTCCGAGGAACTCTAGGGCCAGGTACTGCTGTTTCTTTCTATCCCCCCAGATCTCTCTGGTCGATACCAACACATGCGGCATATTCAGATCTTGCATCCGATTTCCTCGGCTTTTCCTCTTTCGCGATCAATTGCAGATTTTCCTCCGTGGGAAGTTCCAATAGAATCTGTTGCTTTCCATTTGGTAGCGTCGAATTATCTTCTTTGAACCTTGACTTTTTCGTTTCACCCGATTGAGTCTCGAGATGGGATGATTCCTCACCTCAATTTCACTTCTCGGACAGACGACTACGGCGACGACGACGATCTGTCCATCTTTTTTTTTTTCCTAATCCGTTTAAAGGCGCATCGCATGTTTAACATGATTACATATGTTGCTGACTTTGGCATGTCATCAGCCTAGACATGCGGTATATGCTACCGGAACACGGGAACCGCGACCATGAGCCCTCGAGCCTCCTGAACCTTGTGAATTCTCCCGTGTGCTTGTTTTTTTCTCCAGGACCCGTTGTTCCTCTGTTGACTGATACATCATAGTGCGCGCGTGAATTCATCGTCGTTTGCTTGTCATCTTGGGTTTGGAAATTGACCTGGTAAAATATGCAGAAAGGATATATATGATGCAACTGAGAGCATTCCATGACGTTAACTGGTTTGAATTTTGAACCGAGTGATTGAGAAAATCACGCGACTAGGAAACTCCAGCATCTCGATACCTCGGAAATTACTTAAAAGCTCCTCCGACTGCTCGCGGATTCGAATTTAAAGTAGAGCATCCTTGTCATTTAGCCAAAGCTGAACTGCCCGTTTTCTCGTCGTTGTGGCATGATATCTCGCTCAACTTCCGCGTAGACAAATCACGTCATTGAGGAAATTTGAGTGTTACTATGATTGTACTGCCTTTCCGTTTTAGACTCTTGTTTTGCTCTCCAGGTGCAGGACACGAGAAACACCTGCCGCCGTCGAATCCGGAGATAGGCTCCACGTCCGCGGACACACGGAAGCGGAAACGACCGATATCAGAAGCGGACGAGGAGCCCGTGGGGATGCAATACCGCCTAATCGACGTCCTGGAGAGAAATGGCAAGTTGCTAACGGCCCAACTCGAGGCACAGAACAACAATCTGCAGCTGGACAGAGACCAGAGGCAAGACCACGCCAACGGCTTGCTCGCCGTCCTCAACAAGCTCGCCGACGCCATGGGAAGGATCGCCGACAAGTTATAGCAGAAGGGTCAGGGATCGGCGCACTCGGTTGGGTGTACATAGGGATCAGTTGTTCTCTGAGAGAGAGTCTTTGGGAGCTCGTTAGGAGAAGGATCAAAAGGAAGTGATGGGTAGCGATTGAATCTAGCGATAGGTAGTGATTATTTACCTGAATTCTCACGCTTTCTTATTCATCAAAACTTGTTCTTTTTCTTTTCTTTTTCTATATATATGCGTATAGGGCAATGGCATGCAGTTTTTGACACACTATTGTTACGTCCTGTTCCACAGAGATGATGATAATAATAATAATGAATAGGGGGAGATTAGCAAATTTCAAGATGGGTTTTGCGTTTTCTGCATCTTTTTTAATGTTGTTTGACCTTGTACGGTACGTGGGACGGACAAACACGTGTAAGAAGATATATCGTTACTCCTCTGTTGTGATCTTTCTAATTGATGATGGCTTTTTTCGTGATACTTATGATCTTTCCTTTTCTTGGCAAAGCGTGGCTCTAATTAGGACAAGCTTTAGTGTTTGACACTCTCAGCTAACGGTCAATTTGCGTTAGAGATCCCAACTAGAATTTCATGGCAGCACGTCTCTCTCTCTCTCAAAAATGTAAAAACACGGAGATATTATATTTTAGGGATAATAACATAAATGATTTATAAATTTTGATTCGATACGCAACGTGGATTCTGAACTTTTATTTTGTTTAATGTGGTTAATGAATTTTAGCCTAATGTTCGATATAATCCTTGGACTTTTTATACATATTCAACGTGACCCTTGAATTATATGAAAATGGTAAATATTGTCGTTTCGTTAATTTAAGATTAGAGATAATATTGAACATTTTTTAGGGAAAGATATCGGAAAAGTCATAAATCTATTATATTTGTGTCAATTTAGCCTTTCTAGCTAATTTTGCCCAAATATTACTGACGTGAACGTCAGCTGGCCTACGTGACACTGACGTTGACTATTTTTAATAATATTTATTTAATTTTATTTTTTCTTTCTTCCTCCTTTTGCTGATGACCGGCCATCGTCCATGGCCGAGTGGGCTAGCCTCGCCTGGGCAAGGGTCGCTGTCGACCGCAACAAGCGAGGGCCAACCAGGTGAGGTCAACTCCGACGAGAGTCAGCCTCGCCATATCTGGCCTAGGCAAGGAGAGCCCTCATTGAGCTCGCCTTAGCCTAGTTGGGCCTCACTTGTGGCGGTTGATGGCAACCCTCGTCCAGGCGAGGCCAACCCGTCGGGCCAGGGCCGATGGCCAGTCATCAGCAAAAGGAGGAAAAAAGAGAAAAAGAAATAAATAATTAAAAATAAATAAAAATATTAAAAATTATCCACGTCAATGCCGATAGTGCCACGTAAGCAAACTGACATTCATGTCAACAATATCTAGTCAAAATTAGCCGGAATGACTGAATTGCACTTTGTCAAAAGGTTTAGAACTAAATTGGTACAAAAAAAGGTTTAAGCTCAAATTGGCAATAGGTTTATGACTAAATTGGCACGAAAAAAAATTTAGGCTCAAATTGGCAATAGGTTTATGACATTTCTGATACTTTTCTAACATCTTTATATAGTACATGGGCTAAATTGAACATGTATTAAAAGTTCATGGATTATATTGAACAAATTAAATGTTTAGGGACCACATTGCACATTAGACAAAAGTTTAAGAACCGCATTAAACAAATTAAAAATTCACGAGCCACATTACGCATTAAACCAAAGTTAAAAAATCAATTGTTTCATTTTCCCTATATATTTAAGTTCTTGGTTTTATGGGATTTTTTCCTTTAAGGAACCCAAGCAATTTTTTGTTTAGGGCAACTTAAAATAAGCTCTTCAATCAAATTCCTTGAGTAGGAGTTTGTATGTTTCTACTGAAAATTTTTAAAAAAGTCATAAACTTATTGTACTTGTATTCAGTCATAAACCTTTCAATTTGTCCGATTTAGTCATTTTGACTAATTTTAGCCAAATAATTGTTGCGGTGGACACCTACCATCTTACATGGCACAATCAATGTTAACGTTAACAATTTTTATAATTTTTTAAAGGATTTATGAATTTTTTTATAACTTTTCTCGTTTTCTTTTCTTTTTTTATGAACTTTAAAGATTCTTGCATTCCAATGTAAATATCTTAATTATAGAGGGTCAATTTGAATTCCAGAGAGTTCAGGTGTGTATGAACATGAAGACAAAGAAGATGAGCATGCGTTTGTTTCCCGAAAATTTAACAATTTTAAAAATATATTTTTAAGAATGATCGTTTGTATCTCTTATAAAAAATAATATACAAAATATATTTTTATTGTCAACGAAAATATTTAGATATAAATTATCATCGATAATCAAAAAAACTCATTGAATAATTATATCAAATAATACAAATGATTAGTTTTAGGAAAACTATTTACAACTTATATTATTTTTTGCCAAAAAAATTGGAGCCGAAGCCATCGTTACGAACTTTATCAAATGCTGGGCTAGAGAAAGGTTAGCTAGTAGAATGAGCCACGTGGATGGGCCAGATTGAGCAGGCCAGCTCACGGCCAGCATCAGATCGAAGCCACCTTTTTTCTTTTTCTTTTGGTCGAAGAAGTCACATGGGTTGACTAACAAATATTCACTGGATTTTTCTTCATTTAGAATTAGACAAATTGATTTGGTTCATCCTTTATAATCACGATAAGACGAGTACTTTATTCTTCTTCTTCTTTTCGCCAAATTGAAACGTACATTATAGAAGATGCCGTGACTCGTTTTGTCCAAGCCAACCGATGGCGATTGGATCTATAAGCATAATGTAATCAATGTGATTTATTTTATTTTTTTGGTAAGGATCAATGTGATTTATTTTAGTTTGGGCAAAATTATCCAAAGAGTTATAAATTTATTGCATTTTTGCTAATTCACTTATAAACCTTTCAATTTTGCCAATTAAGTTCTGAACCTTTTCACTTATTGTCAATTAAGTCTATCCGGTCAATTTTGGCCGAAAATTGCTAACGCGGCACGACTGACGTTGATGTTGACATTTTAAATAATTTTATGATTTTTTTTTCTCTTTTCGTTGCTTTTTTTTTCCTTTTTTGGAGTCAGGGCCGACAAAGGTAGCTAGTCGACCCTCATTGGCCAAAGTGAGGGCGCGCGGGTCAGTGAGGGCGTTATGACCCTCGCAGGAATTGGGAGAGTGCTTGCACACCCTCACCCGCCGACCTTAACTCCAAACACCCCCCCAAAAAAAACAAAGAAAAGGAAAAAAACCATAAAAATTCAAAAAAAATATAAAGATATTATTTAAAAATGTCAATGTCAGCGTCAGCTATGCGACGTAGGATGGCCGGTGTCTAAGTCAGCAATTTCCGATAAGCGTAACGCCATCAACACAATTCATTTCAATTTGTCAGGGATAAATTGAAAAAGGTTCAAATCAAGTCTCGAATCTCTCGGTTTTCTTCTTCTTTGGCAAGATTTCGAACTCGGTTCCATTCAGGATCTTGCACTCTAAGCCCGTGTTCGAGGATCACACTCGTGGTCTTGTATTTTCGGATACTCGACTTTCCAAAATTTCAGTGAAGCTGCTTAATCAGCGACACTCATTCTCGTCGCATCAGGGAATCAGTCCTTGGTTGCACGATTTATGCACTCGACAATCATATTAAAACCCCATTCTAATACGGAAGCGACTAGCAAATCCGCCATTCCCGCGGAATTCACTAGCAAGATGGATCGATCGAGGTACGCGCGAACCGCCCGGGGGCCGGCGTCCGATCTCAAAAGGCAACGAAAGGTTCGGAAAAAAGATGGGACGCGAGCAATCATGCGACAGCGGTGGCGCAACCGCCAGGATGTTTCATTAATGCAAATTTGGGCTTTTGCAAAAGCAGCAAAATTTGCATATGATGGGTAACCATCTACTCGTGCCGGCCTTCTGTGATACCTTTCGCGCGTCCCGAAGCAAATTGCGATCGCGGATTAATCTATAAAAAAAAAGCTGGAAAAATAAAGGAGAGAGATCAAAAAACGAGACGGAAAAAGGTTTAAAAGCAGCAGGGACGGTGTTAAAAGAAATTATTCGGTCGGGAAATTTATAAAAATAAAAGAAGAAGAAGAAGAAGAAGCGGAAAACTGATAGTAATTAATGCCTAATCTATCCCCTCTGATGAGACCGCTCCCCCTCCGTAATTTAGCACGAATTCCTGCTGTCTTCGTCCGCATCGACGGCGCGGATATCACACCCGGAACCCATCCGACGGTTCAGATCTCGCCACCCTCCTCCCCCGCCCTCTCTCTCTCTCTGTCTCTCTCTGTCTGTGTCTGTGTCTTTTCTCACACCTCCTCGGGGACAGCGAACTGACTGAAGCTTGCGCGACTACCGACGTGGCGCCGGTCCCACCAAAGAGGAAAGCACGGTGGGTCCCGCGCGGGGAGGGCGGGAAGAAAAGGCAAACGAAAAAAAAAAAGGGAAAGGAAAGGAAAAAAACAAAAAAGAGTCGATACCACGAAAAATTTTAAATTTATATGTCTATATAAATGTATGTTCGGTTAATATCCGTTAAATTTTATTATTAAATTATAAAATTAAATGATACATGGTAATTGACGGATATATCAGTTTGAGATTTTAGTCTCTATTTATCACAAATATATAAATTTATAATTTTTTTAATTTAATTTAACGAAGAGTAAATTTATTATAAATATATATGTTTGGGGATTTTTTGATTTAGAGTAAATTTATATCAGATTTTTTGTGTTATTATCGCGAAAAGAAAAGGGTCCGGTGGTTTTTTTTTGTTCTTTTTGGGTTACGCGGGTCATTCCAATGGTGGACCAGGCAAGAACGGGACGAAGACCACCACCCCCCATAACATTACAAAAACACACAGCGCAAATTTTCTTTCTTTTCTATGTCTGCTGTTCTTGGTCTCCGCAGTTTCACTGGGGTTTTTCCTTTATCTCCGTTGTCGTTCTGCTTCTTCCTTCGCGGCGGCGAGCTCTCCCCTTCGTTTCCTCCTTCCTTCCTTCCTTCTTCTTCCTTGACCCCCTCGTTCCGAACCCTGTGAAGCTGAAACGTATGGTTCGTTTTTTCCTCGGGCGGGGTGACGTCTCGGAGGAGTGTTTTGGTGGAGAGAACGGACTCGTTCCCATTTTTACCAAACCCCATGGCTTGAATCCGAAGTAGTGCGAATTTGGTGAGGACTTTCTTGGGTCGCAGCGGGAGGGTGAGAAAGATAAAAGAAAGGAGAAGATTCGCGGCGAATCCCACCTGCGCGACACTGTGCATTGCACGAACCTCGTCCCTCCGTACGCGCGGAGTGTGGATTCCCGTTTCCGGTTGGGTGGAGGAAGGGGAGGAATCGATTCTCTGCGCCTTGCTCTTGAAGACGTTGAGGCCGTGCTTTAAGGCGAGGAAGCACTCGGATGCTTGTCTCTCTCTCTCTCTCTCTCTCACTGGTTCTCGGTGCTCTTTTTTGGCTATTAAAGAAACTGGAGTCTCAGAAGCGTTTCTGAGGTGTCGACAGTTGCTCGGTCCACTCTCGGCCTGTTCAAGAACGTACAAGTTTGGTCTTTCGGAGCTCTTCGGGCTATTATGTTGGTTTGAACTCTTTCTGAAGTCCGTCGTTTCACATGTTTTTGTATTTTTCGGAAAGCTCCATTGTATTCTGGTGTGGATGGTGCCTGTTGCTTTCGTTTCTTTCTCGGAGGATGGGCAATGAAAGTCTCGTGTTCATGGGTCTGCGAAACTGAAGCATGGGCCGCGCTTTAGCACTTCGTCCTTTTTTGCCAGTTTCAGACACAAATGGGCAAGTGTTGAGCAAGCAAAGACGGTTGTTGGTCTAAAGTTTTTGTTTTTTTCTCTTTTTTCCCGTCTGCAAAAATGGCTTTGAATTGTGTGGTTCCTCTGGAAAGCAGAAGAGCCGTGAGCTTGTTGTTGCTTCTGATGCTTTGCTTACAGAGTTCAACTGTGGAGTGCCAAAACAGGACGTTCAGGCACTTATCGACTGAGCCTCCATCTTCATCTAAAGCACCTGAGTTCAAGACTGGGTTTAGGAGAGTAATCCTCAGTGTCGTGTTGGGAGTGTTGACTGGATTAATCTCAGCCCTTCTCGTGGCTTGCCTGGTTAAATCCTTTATTCTGTACATCCACAGAACCCCAATCCTCAAAGGGCCGGTTGTGTTTTCCCCAAAAGTCTCACCCAAAACCCTCCAGACGGCCCTCGAGAACGAAAGCCAGTTGCTCGGATCTAGTCCGAATGGGCAGTATCATAGGACCGCCCTCGATAATGGGCTTGTAATCGCGGTCAAGCGGCTTGAGCAGGTCGAGGGCGATTCGCTGGGGATGCAAAGCAAATTGGCCAAGAGACGGATCCAGAAGGAGCTGGAAGTTCTAGCGGGGTTGAGGCACGTGAATTTGATGAGCTTGAGGGCTTACGTTTGCGAGCCAAATGGTTTGTCGCTCATTTATGATTATGTGCCGAAAGGAAGCCTCAAGGACTTGATGAAGAGGGTTCGCGAGGATCAGCTGCAGCTCAAGTGGGAAGCTAGGCTCGGGATTGCTGTTGGGGTGATTAAAGCGCTTCAGTATCTTCACTCTGCGTGCAGCCCTCAGGTCCTGCACTGCGACCTGAAGCCTGCGAATGTGTTGTTGGATGCTGAGTTTAGTCCGAGGCTGGCGGACTGTGGATTGGCGAGGCTCGTGCCGAGTTTGCATCGGACGTCCGAATATAGCGCTCCAGAGTGCTTGCGGGATTCCAGGTATTATGGGCAGAGAAGGCTGAAAATTACTGAAATCGGGGGCTGTGTTTTCAAGCTCTTGTTCTGTTGGGATGTCAGTCTTTGGACAAGGAAAAAAAGATCTTGTGTGCTCTATATAGGTTATCAGTTCCATTTGGTTTGAAAGATTGAACTTTTTGTTCAGAGTAACGAGTGAGAAATTCTCTGTTTAATTGAATGTCATCACAATGGCGACTCTCATTTACATTCACATACTAACATGAAAAGCAATTGGCAATATATGGTGTTCTTTGACCCAGAGGCACTGTGTCATGGTTTGAATCATTCTTTTTGGTTATTTCTGTTTTTGGGACTGTTAGTGGTACTCTTCGATGGTGTTGCATAAAATCCTTTTGTCGACATTGAGATTGTCTTCTACCTATGCCTGTAATCTTCTGGCGGCCCCTTTATAGAATTCGGGGCACTTGGGATTTTAATGTGATTATCATAATTGAAACTGTTCTTCTTCTCGTGTAGGTACACAGACAAGAGCGACATTTTCAGCTTCGGCATGATACTGGGGGTTCTCTTGACAGGTAGAGACCCCACGGACCCATTCTTCAGTGAAGCGGCCAGCCGAGGAAGCCTGGGGCGCTGGCTCCGCCAGTTGCAACAGGCTGGGGAGGCGAGAGAAGCTCTGGATAAGAGCCTTCTCGGGGAAGAAGCGGAGGAGGATGATATGCTGATGGCGGTTAGGATTGCTGTCATTTGCCTCTCCGACTTCCCTGCCGATAGGCCTTCTAGCGACGAGCTCGTCCCAATGCTGACCCAACTGCACAGCTTTTGACTTCGAAAAAAAAGAAAATTAATGGAAAATGTAAGTATCAGATTTTTGGTTTCCTTGGAGCTTGGCAAAATTGAAAGACATGAAAAATCTGCTTGCCCTTCGGATAAATGGCTTAAGGTTCATGTTGAGTTGTACTCGTAAATAACTAAAACAGAGCTGATGATATTTTTGTCCTATCCTTATGGATTGTGTTCTTTTTTCTGGTATTTTGGTTTAGTAGTTCACTGTATGAGATGTTCTGATCGTTGTCTGTGCTAGTGGTGGTCAAACTCTTGTTACTTCTCCGGGCTTCTCTAATTCTTTAATTGAGATTTCAACGAAATGTCTATATATAATTTTTCCATATTTTGGCATTCGACGTCAACTTTGTCATATAGCTTTGGTTAGTATCCTATCTTGCCCACTTCTGTACCTGTGCCTTTAGAAGAAACAGCATGTGGAAAAATGAGATTACAGGTGCTGTGATTTTGACGGGACTGATGTCAGCAGGCATTGACTTTTTGACATTTTTTGTGAACCAATCTGGCACTTAAGTCTCGGTTTTGTTGTTTATTGATGGGGCTTCTCATTGTCTCTGGGTTCGTAACTTCATACCCATTTGCTCAGGGGTCAAAGCTTAGCCCAACAGAAACAGCAATATCTGCATGGAACCTGCAAATTGATCCCTGTGAACGAGTTTCTGAGACCCTAATGGCGAAGTATATTGTTCATTCCGGGGTCGTCTCACGAGTTACAAGAGCGTTTCGGCTTTCATCGCTGTGGATGCTGCCGATGTACTGGTCATGTGGCCGTGAAAGGTCACATGACCAGTAGTGGATATCATCCTAATTCCTGGAAGAGTGAGGCATGCTTTCTGGGATATGCCCAATTATGCAAGTTTTGCTGGGGTTTTGGGTGTTTGTCCTGGTGGAAAAGTTCAAAAGCAATTAATGTGGTATTTGTCCTTCCTAAAGCGAAGGACAAAAGTCATCCTCATGAGTTGTATAGTTGCTTAGAAAGGGAGGGTGGGGTTAAAGCGAAGAAGAAGCATTATTGTCCCGTGAAGGTCTCGAGACCTTCACCCACATGTCCCCCTGAAAGACCCCGCCTTTGTTCCTGAAACGTCGAAAAGAGAGGCATCCGAAGCAAAAGAGCTCGATGGATAAAGCGTTAGGTCAGTCGTCTTCCGGCAGCCCTTTTCACCGGAAGACATGATAGCTGATAGCCGGTCTCTCGCTATACGTGCTTCGAGATCGAGGTTTGACCCTTCGATTATCCAAATGATGTGCTCGAGCTGTCTTTGCTATGCATCTCCGCATTTCGCGCAATGGCACCAAGACCGCTGGTGTTTCGAATCAT
Source organism: Syzygium jambos (assembly GCA_031216235.1). Lineage (NCBI taxonomy): Eukaryota > Viridiplantae > Streptophyta > Magnoliopsida > Myrtales > Myrtaceae > Syzygium > Syzygium jambos. The sequence continues at coordinate 42,422,581 of CM062221.1, read as the reverse complement.
GCGAAAAGAGCAAGAAGTATTCCGGGCTAGATGAACAATCCTTTTGCACCAGTTTGCTCGATCGATGCTTTTTGGGAGGCCTTGTAGGGGCCTCAAGAATGGACCTTGAGATGGCTAATGCATCTTCTCGTTACAATCCCCATCCAACTCGGCATGGGCCTTCAAGTCGCGAGACACTTTAAATGCCGTATTTTCGACCAAGCGCAGCCGAAGAAGAGTTACGGAGCGTAAAAAATTAGTTCACAAAATCGAAGAGATAAATCTGAAGAAAAATACCTAATAGCCTCTCCAATTCAATCATTAGACTTCAGATCGTAGGTTGGTACAAAATCCAAATTGGGGGTTCTTAAATTGATGGTGGGTCGCTCACACTCTAGAAAAAACCTGCAGAAGTGAAACAGGGCCTTTCTATAGCGAAGTGAAAATAACTCGACGGCCCAGTGGCGCCATGCGCCGCCGTCATGTCACTCGTCGCTCCATTCGCCGGAGGATCAATGCCGAGAGATTCGTGAAGGAATAGCTCACGTTTACACCGCCGGACCGCGGCCATTTCAATCGGTTTTCGGGTTAAAAACCGAAGAAAGAGTTATATTAATTCACCCGGACCAGGCCGGCACGGGTCAAAGACTTATGCGTAAAGGAAGTGTTTCAAACCTTGAGCAATCCAAAGCCCAGAGCAACCTCTCTTCCTCCTTCGAGTTTTTTCTACGTCCGAAACATTTAATTCTTCACAATATTTAAATGTCGACATATAACTTCACATATGAACTTTTCATAATTTGTCGAGTTTGAATGATATTATTTATTTCGGCAGGAAATTAAAAAAATCGCGTTTTTACTTTTCTTGGATCATCAAACGAAGGGGCAATCAATATGAAGCTGGGAAAACCACGAGAGACGCTCACGCGACACTGCTCACATGATTGAATGTCTTTGACAAGTTCAATTACAGACGAATGCAACTGTGAACCTCTCATCGATATTTTGTGGCAAAGAAGAAGATACGAGTTCTTACACATAAGAGATCCGCATATGTCTTTGTTTAGTAATTTAAGTTTTTTCATCCAAACGTTATTTTTAGGGATGATGACACAAATGGTCAATGAACTCCGGTCCAATGTACAATGTGGTTCTCGAATTTTTAATTTGTTCGGTGTGGTCCCTAAACTTTAGCTCAATACGCAATGTGGTCCCCAAACTTTTAATTTGTTAAATGCGGTCTATAAACTTTTAGGACATATTCAATTTAGTCCCTGAACTATATGAAAATATTCGATGCGGTCCATTATCCCTCGTTTTATTACATCAGTTACCATCCAAGTGGTATTTTTGTATGAAAAATTATTTTTTTTTTATCTTTTTTTTGCTTTTCAAAACAGAGAAATTCGTGCTTTCAAACGTAATCAATGCGTTTCAGATGTCAAACCTAGTCATTTCGGCACTAAATCAAACACTAAACGTTCGCAATCTTTTGTGTCGACAAAAAGAAGGGAAAATGCGATGAATTGAACGGCTCTTATTTTCAGTTGGCCATGGTTTTGGCGTAGAGCGATTTGTATAAGTAAAAAAACTTGGCAGCCCATGTTTTCGACTGTATGAAACTAGGTAGCGCGCAAAACACGTTTCCGTGATATTGGTAAGTGAATCCGGTTCGGGATCGCTCGGCCTACCTCTTAACCTTTTCTAGTGGACCTAGTAGGGGCCCGCGCTGCCGTGACACGTGATGACGCGCTGTTGCCTCATGTCCTCGCGACCATTCACCGGCCCCAGATGGCACGCGGCATGCCGCTCTTTGCGAACGACTCGTGTTCCCGCCCATGCACGGCGGACCCGTTAATATGACTTTTCTTCGCTTGGATTGCCACGTGAAAAAAAGCACATCTCATCGTAAATTTCCCTCTTGACTCTATCTCTGATCATTTTTAATTATTCCAAAATTTATCGGAATGCCCCCCACAATGATCGAGTCCAAGGTCGACCGGTGTGTCCTTAGGAGGCTACAAGGATAATGACGTGACGAATCAATCGAAATAGATAAAACACATGCAATGGTCGGGTGGGTGGTTCCCACCATAGAATTGGAAACTGTCCACTAAAAACTGATTTTGAAAAATTGGAACTGGGAACCACCCATTGGTTCCATAAAACCGACCCCACCAAGCTTCGGGCAAATGGAGGTGATTGAGAGCAAGAGAGGCAAGTGATGGACGGTCGGAGATGTGGTCGTAAGTTGATAAGAGTTGAGAGGGCCTATAGGTATTGACTTTGAGAGTCGAGACCCTGAGTGAGAGATAGAGAGACGACTCAGACAAAGTAAAAAAGACGAAACTCAGTTGATGGACGTCGAGTTTCAAATTATGGATTTTTAAGTTTTCATTTTTCTTTAATTTTTTTGTTGGGTTGGAAATTTTTCATATATATATATTACCGGTCCGGTCTTGATGAGGTAGTTCCATGCCTAGAACGGAAACTGGGGAATCGGACCGGTATTCACTAGTTTTAGTAAATTAGAATCGGGAATTAGACTTGTTCCTACGGGAATCGATGGTTCCAGACTAGTCTGGTCCAATTTCAGGCGGTTCTCGGTTCTTTTGCATACCCCTATCGAAAGTAGAGAAATAACGGAATCTAAGGATTGGATCGATACAATGTCAACCTCAATGGCAATTTAACAAGCTTGAATGGAATTCTGTGCATCGACACTTAAGTGGATGGTGACGGATCGAGTAATTCTTAAGAAATCAGTGCCTCTTATGGGATTGGTAACACGCGTGAAAATAGTGGAGAAACCTCGAATATCCGTCGAACCGAGCACTAAAATTCGAACAATTCGAGCGAAACCAAATGAATTGACATCGACTCCTCGCCCAATCGGGCTCGAGTCGCTCGTCTCGTGTCGAGTCCCACGTGACCCCGGGCCGTCGCAGTCCGTCGCGCGCGGCGCACTCGGGCACGCGAAACGCACCATCCTCGACACGTCATCCCCGTACCTCTCCCCCCCCACTCAAAGTCATGCAACGCCGTTAATTTTTGCGGGTATCCGGGCTTTGCTATTTTTCTTTTTACATTTTTTTTGTCTGCCCGATCCTGCGGGCGGCGATAATATCACCCGCTCCTGACCCCGTACCCCAGCACACCCTGGGCACCTGGTTGGCTGTCGCTTCCCGTCGGGGCAGAGGTGAGGTTATCAACTCCCCCTTTTCCCCCAAAAAAAACAATTTGTTTTACTCCGTCCATTCTATCCTGCCTGGTAATAACAGGACAAAAATCCTCTCCCCAGAACCGGAGCAGCTTTCCGTCCGGGATGGACAAACGGCCGTGACGTGTCCGCCAATGGGAAGCCGACACGTCCCCCTTGGGGGGGGCCTAACGGCGTCGGGTGGGACCGCCGGCGGCGGACCGGTGCAAAAAAATATCCCCCCAGTTTGCCGGTTAACTAGCGGACAAACAGCGCGGGGGCGGGGAGGCGTCGTCCAGTAACCGGCGCCCCCGGTGTCCCAGCCGTGACAAATTGTAATTGCTAAAAAAAAATAAAGCCGAATTTAAAATCCGAGAAGCTCTTTTATCTTCTTTTTCTTTTCAATCACGCTCTCTCTTTCCCCAAAGAATTTCCTGAAAAAACAAATCGGCGCACCATTCTACGCGCGCCATGCGTGCGCAGAATTCCAACTTAATTTTCAAATAAATGGTCGGCCATATTAAATATCAGCGCCGAATGATCTTCTAAAATATCTAATGGCAAAAAATATCTACTTACATAAAAAAAAAGAGGAAAGATTATTTTTACCCGTGGTTTTTTAGTCATTACAATTTTTCCTAGTTGACCCCGAGGGATCACCACGCGAGGGGGAGGGGTGGGGGCCAACAGCACCAAAATAGTAAATGGCTGCTCTCCCTCGCGGGAGGTGTGGGGTTGGGCGGGGAATGGCGCCTCGGTAAAATCCACGTGGTCCTCATCGGCGCACTCGACAATTTTCCTCTCTCCATCTCCGTCCTCATGGTCGCGGGAGGAAGAAAGATCAGTGACGCGACCGGACCAGCGGGAACGAGGGAGGAGGAGGAGGAGGAGGGAGGAGCTGATTGCTTTGCGATGTAGCTTGCTCGCGATGATCCTGAAAGCCGCCCCCCAGGGGTTGATCCTTAGCATGTTCTAGCTGCTGCTGCTGCTGCTGCTGCTGCGGCGATTGGTGGTTCTTCTTCTTCTTCTTCTTCTTCTGCTAGTTTCTGTGGCGGAGGTAGCTCGTCGGCTCGTCTCGCTGTTCCTCCTCCTCCGCTCCTGATCGGGGGGTTTGCGGGAGTTCCCGGCGTCGTTCGTGTGCACCGATCGGGCGGAGGCGCTTCGGATTCGGCGCGGGATTATGGCCGCTCACGAGGTGTCGGCCGCGGGGAGCGACCGGAGGGAGAGGAAGAGTGAGTGGAATTCGGTGAAATCGTGGCGAAATCTCCGGGTTTATGTGGAGGATTTCGGGATTGTGGTTTATGATTGTTGGTTTTTTTTTTTTTTTGGCTTTGGCTTCGGCTTCGGCTCCGGCTCCGACTGACTATTGTGCGGTGGGCGTGGGTGTGGGTGTGGGCTTCTTTTTTTTGTGTGTAGGCTGCGAGGATGCGTTGTACAAGGAGCTGTGGCACGCTTGCGCCGGCCCTCTGGTGACGGTTCCTCGCGAGGGGGACCTGGTTTATTACTTCCCGCAGGGGCATATTGAGCAGGTGAGCTTGTTTGTCGAATTCGTTTCTCGGATACTTTCGAATCGAAGCACATGGTCGGAGTTAGAGGCGCTTTTTTGTCTAGTTTGCACGGCCTTTTCTGAGGTGGTTGTGCAGTGGTGATTGTAGTCGAGGAGGGAAGTGGTGGGGGTTTGGTTTAGAAGGACTTTGGTTGATCGTGTCGTAATTCTCGGTGCAGATTGAGGCATCGATGAATCAAGTCGCCGATCGGCAAATGCCGGCTTACAATCTTCCCTCGAAGATTCTGTGCCGCGTCATAAATGTTCAATTGAGGGTACTCCTCGCTTAAACCCATCCTGTATGCTTTGCTCATTTTGTAACTTCTTGAAGTGCTGAGTTTCCCAAGATGGTGGGGTGGCATTTCCACTGCAGGCTGAACCAGACACTGATGAGCTGTTTGCTCAAGTGACTTTGCTCCCGCAGCCTAAGGTATGTTCTAAATTTTAACTGGAAGAATGTTATGTTGTGGGGCATATGCTTTGATTTGTGATGCGACTGTTTTGTTGTGTATCTGCAATGCTAGCAAGATGAGACTGCTGCGGAGAAGGAAACTGGTCCTCCCCCGCCTCCACGACCCCGTGTCCATTCCTTTTGTAAGACACTTACAGCCTCTGATACGAGCACTCATGGTGGGTTCTCTGTATTGAGACGTCATGCAGATGAATGCCTACCCCCATTGGTAAGATTTTGTTTTGTCTGCTGTATCTGCTCGAATGAATCGGTACGTGGGGTTTGTAATATCTCAAATATTCTCCCTTCGATATTGAGCAGGATATGTCTATGCAACCTCCAACTCAGGAATTGGTGGCCAAGGATTTGCATGGAAATGAGTGGCGTTTCCGCCACATTTTTCGAGGTAATAACCTTGTTATTCGATCTATGTGTATCCTGATGTTCTGCCCTGGTGATATTTACGCATTCATGGGGGTCCTCCCTTAGTATCAAGCATTAACATTCTCAAGTTAAAGATCATTCCAATGTGCTATTGTTGTTGCTTATTGACCCGCTCACTTATTTTATCTGGTTTCTCAAACACAATCCACGTCTGATTCCCTGGAAAATCGAATAATGAAGTGGCTCTTTTCTTTTCCATGAAAGAGCAGTCTTAGCCTTCATTTCTCAGTGGAGGATGTAGATATGTGAAGGAGAGGGTAACCTGCTGGGCCGATAGCATCCTTTTGCATTTCGCATCTTTGTCTGAATGCTTAAGTTACTGATCATCCTAGTGTGCTGTTGCTTATTGAATGCTCAACTCATCAAGCCTGTATAATTTCCTTAGAAAATTATATTATGAAGTGGCTCTTTTCTTTTCCACAAGGATTCTTGATAAAACTGAAAATAAGTACCAAAAAATCTAAGCATTGAATTGAAGTGCTGACAAATTTAAGCGCCGAAAATAGAAATAAAAAAAGTTGTTTGAAGATAATTGAATATTCATTACTGATTATTATTTATTTCTTACCAGACAAGGAGTTATATCCTTACCGGTTGAATTTGGCAATGCAATTATTATTATTCTAATTACTATCAATTTCTTTTTCTATTGAACGAATTAAGAAACTCATTCCTTACTTATTGTATAAAGTACATTTATTTCTAAATTGAGCTCTTTAAATGGATGCTAATTAGTATAGTCAAACGTTCTTAATCTCATTTGGTGCTAATAGTTTTTAGCTCTCAACGGGTCATAAAGCAGGTTCCCAGTCTTTGTTTCTTAGTGGAGGATACAGACATCAGTAAAAAAAAAAAAAAAGATAACCACCTGGTCTGATGGTATGCTTTTGCATGTATGGGTAATGACAGTTGAATCTCTCTGTGAGTGCTCAAGTTACAAATCATCCTATTGTGCTGTTAGTGTTGCTTGTTGAACTACTTGCTTCCTCTATTTGGTTTCTTTAACTCATTTTACATGCATGATGGACGGGAAAAGTGCCTTTACCACAAAATATCAAGTTTTGATGAAGTCATTCATGTATTTAGGAGAAAAAACATTGTATGTTTGCAAGTTAATGGATGTTAACTTCTACCTGCTGATGACTTTGCCCATTTGCTGCCATCTGTAGGCATGATACCTTCTAGCTTCATAGATGTCTCCAATTTCCTGGGAGCGATCCAGTGTTATTTTTGTTAATGGTGTCCTTTTTGATGTCATCTGATTGCATTGGGGGGGATAAAATACTGAGAATTGCCATCTTACTCCGGTCTTTTTGTGTGCTGATATCACATTGACAATTATGGGTGAAGGCTGTACATTTGCGCGATGATTGTTATTTTTCAACTCATTTACTTATTCAAGAGCAATATATGGATCCGGATGGACAGGTCAACCAAGGCGACACCTGCTCCAAAGTGGTTGGTCACTGTTTGTCAGCTCTAAAAAGCTTGTCGCTGGTGATGCTTTTATATTTCTCAGGTACACTAGTGCTCTGTTCATATGCTTTTAAGTTATACAAATTGGATGGAAACTCCCCAGTTGATTGTTATACTGCATAAAAAGGCTAAATTTAGAATGGAAGTTCTGCACGAGTGTAATGCTCATAACATTCTGCTGCACCTAGCTGCTGAAACCATGTAAACCACTACCTAGAACGCCTACTAATTGCAAAATGGAGCATCCAAATACTAGGCTGATCTCAGTTGGTTGATATTGTGAGTGCTTCTGTTTATTCCTTCTGAAATTCCTTATGCAGAGGTGAAAATGGTGAACTTCGTGTTGGAGTTAGACGAGCGATGAGGCAACTGAACAATGTTCCATCTTCGATTATGCCAAGTCACAGTATGCATATCGGTGTCCTTGCAACAGCATGGCATGCCATTTCAACTGGTACAATGTTCACTGTGTATTACAAACCGAGGTGCGTGGTTCTGCTCTTGTAAACTCTTTTCATGAGAGAGAGAGAGAGAGAGAGAGAGAGAGAGAGAGAGAGAGAGAGAGAGAGAGTGCCACAAAAGTCTTTGCATTTGGATTCCTTGTATTTATATAATTGCTTGTTTGTTTCCCATTACACATCCGTTTATATTTTTGGTCTTTCATCAAGGCATGCATGTCGGTACTTTCAACTATCTAGTAGTTGGAACCCAAGTGCCTGTATTGTGAACAATTTAGCGAGGATAAAGCTCTCTTTCTCTCTCTGTTAGATGTTTTAGGGCCATCCTTAATCCTCAACTAGTGGAGTTGAGTTAATTTGTAGCATGCTTCTAATGCTATCGGAGTTATTCATATATGATATGCACAGGACTAGCCCTGCTGAATTCATCATTCCTCTTGATAAATACACTGAATCTACCAAAATCGATTGCTCCATTGGCATGAGGTTCAGAATGACATTTGAAGGTGAAGAAGCTCCAGAGCAGAGGTTAGAACTTTCTCACTTGCAAATTGCCATTGCAGTGAAATTAGACTATGTAAATAGGCAGAAAAGTGTGTCAGTCAACTGATTTATGTCTTTGGCCTAAAAAAGAAAAAAGGAAAAAAAAACCTGATTATGTCTTGCCTTAATGAACTAGGTTCTCTGGCACTGTAATTGGATCTGAGGATGTTGATCCTCCGAGGTGGCCTGGATCAAAATGGAGATGCCTTAAGGTAGTAACAAGAGCATTGGAGTTCGTGCATTATGTGGACCTCTCTAATTTGTGAATACTCTATTCTGTTTGTTCAGGTGCGGTGGGATGAAATCACTTCCACTCACCGCCCGGACAGAGTTTCTCCCTGGAACATAGAGCCTGCCATGACTGCACCAGATAACCTGCCAGCATCCCGGCCGAAAAGGCCTCGAGCAAGCATGTCAACATCTAATGATTCTTCTGTACGGATGAGGGAAGGTATGACATAACGAATTCTCGAGCTTCTGGAATCTAATTGGGAGTTTTTCTTTTTGACATGTTAAGCTGAGTATCCCATTCATACATTCAGGTCCTTTGGGAATCAGTACAGACCCTCCAGCAGATATAGGGTTTTCAAAGGCCTTGCAAGGTCAAGAATTTTCAGCCTTGAAGGGCAGCTTAGCACTAAATAATGACATGGAGAATGCTGAGATGCCAGATGCATGGTGTGAATTTCCAGCTGATAACCCAAAGAGCATGCATTTTGGCCAGAGGAAATGTAGACCAAGCACTTGGGTGGCTCCAATGATGCAGGAAGCAACACTTATTGATCCGGTGTCAGATTCCGGGTCTTTTCACCACCGCCGTGGATTCTTCTCATCCTTTTTACGCCGGGACAGTGAAATTGGCAGCCAAGTTAAGAAGCAAAATTCAACGGAGGAAACGAAAACTGATTTGCTTCCTTCTCCAGGATCTGTGAGGCAAGGTCCCTCACTGAACATGCTGGGATCTGGAATTGTAGCTTCTCTAGAAATTGAGAGTCGACAACAGCAGTGTCTCAGTAATTTTAAAGGCGACACAAGAGGGGACATGCATTTGGGAAAATTTTTCTTTCCTATGCTTTCTCCGTCATTTGTTGAGGATCCAAATCATATCATGGTTGGAAAATCAGATTTTCCATTTGCCCAACAAGAGTTGATAAAATCTAATGGAAATGGCAGTTGTAAGCTTTTTGGGATTTCCCTCACGAGTGGTCCTGTGGCAACAGAATTGGATAATGGGCATGGCTCACAAAAACAAGTCCTACAATCAAATCCAGCGGATGATTCGGAACCTAATGTACTTGTGAGTCCGATCAAGTGTTCAAAGATTGCACCTAATACAATTGCATATGGTGAACAGGGAAGGGCATTTCCTTCTTCAGAGCAACCAGTTAGAGATGTAGAGGGCAAGCACCAGGCTGCTTCTACCAGAAGTTGCATCAAGGTTCTTCTCTCTTCCATCAAGTTTTTGATATGTCAGTTCTTTCGATTTGAAGTACTTTCTCTACAGATGATATTAGAGTCTAACTTGGATACCCACATTAATTGGGTCGCCTACTGGTTGTCTAGGTTCACAAGCAAGGCATTCCTGTAGGTAGATCCGTGGACTTGAGCAAGTACCATGGTTACAGTGAGTTGATAGCTGAACTGGACAAAATTTTTGAGTTCAATGGTGAATTAGTTGCCCCTACTAAAGAATGGCTAGTTGTTTTCACCGACGATGAGGGCGACATGATGCTTGTTGGAGATGATCCATGGGAGTAAGCACTTGTTACTCTACCTCTTTATCTGAAAGTTTGTCCTTATACTTGTCTCTGCAACTTTTCCTAGATCTTGAGTTTGTCTCTCTGTTACAGGGAATTCTGTGGCATGGTCCGTAAGATCTTTATCTACACTAGGGAAGAGGTAAAGAGGATGGCTCCAAAACCCTTGATTCGTAGAAGTGAGGAGATTTCGCCGAAAGCAGGCCATAAAAAGGATTCTGGAGGAATCTGATGTTTGCAATAGCATATGACTGTAGACCCGTAGCAAACTTTTGTATATTGTGAAAAGCCGGAGCCTCCGAATACACCAGCTACGCCTAACATGTGAAATGGGTGCATAAGGATGAGTGTGCGGCCGCTGCTTATAATGGTTGCTTAGGAAGTTAATTTTTGATAGTTAATACGGTCGGTCCTTTATGCTTACTATTCCTTTGCCCGGTGTAAGCTGTAATTATAAGTGTTTATGTAGCCTTTGGCGTCTCCCAGACCAGCATTTTCCTTTTTGCTTGGTATACTATCGTACCATTTTTATTGATTATATGAGCCAGTCAGTGGAAAGCCATTGTAAATATCCTGAACACCACCTACTGTACGGCCTGTTATATAATATTGAGTTGGTATTGGAAAAAGCTTTTCATGCCTATTGAGTTTTGGGCATCGTTTGCTGGACCATCGACGGGTTATTCAATTTTTTAGTTAAACAGCGTGCCTTGTATAAATACGAGAGGTTGGTAAATGAAGTGTTTTGACGATATTGTTTAGCGTCGCTACAGCGGGAACTCGCACACATTCTGTAGCAATTCTGGAAGAAAAATTTGCATTGAACGATCAATCTACGCTTTGATTAAGAAAAGCAAAATGCAAGCCCCGGTGAGAAGCGAGTTCTGATGTCTAGCCAGTTGATTGGTTAGTCGAACGAGCCCAGAAAGCTGGTCTTGCTCCGAGCATGCATTCGCTTTCGGGAGCTTTTCCTGGGAAGATGCGAGCCCAGATCTCTTGCGCAACTGCTACGGTTGTTGCCCTTGTCAAGTGGCCCCATTGTCCAAAGTGGAATCCAAAGCGTCGAAGATTAGCTCGAGATTATCTAGATCTACGTACTAAACACATTATGGACTCTGGGTCTTTTGTTTCCTGGGCAGCAGTGTCGGTTGCTGAGGGATTCGTTATTGGATGTAGAAGATATCCTTGGACGGGTTGGATCAGTGTTCCTCCAAGATCTCCATTCAATCTAATGAACAGTAATATAGGCTTAATGCTTTATTTTGTTCCGTGGCTCCTTCGGAGTCTCGTGTTACTATCTCTGTGGCATCCGAACAGAAGATGCCAATGCATAACGTTGGAAGAGGCGAACAAATTTGCAGTCCTTTGGTCCCCATGTTTGCACGGGCTTTCGTCTTCGACGTTGTTGTGTAAGAACGTGGACTGACTCTGCTCAGGCCTCTGTCATTGGCTCGTGGCTTCAGATTCCACGCATCTTTTGTCGTTGATCTGAACCCATCTAAATTTGACGGAATCTTAACCTCTTCTGTCCTCCTTTCGGCTAGAGAAATGGCTTCATTCATTCAGAACCGAAAGTCCATTACAAGGTGAAGAAGACCCATTGGCGGAACTGAAACGATGACACGGTCAGAGCGCCAAATTGATTGCACCGACGGGGTCCCACGAAAATGTCCTCGATAGGCAACGTTTAGGATCGCATGAATTGCGATTGCTAAGTGGGTGAAAAAAGATGCGCATCTCTTACGGAGCTAATGATCATGAATCTGGTGCAACATTGTTTTTCCAGATGAAACAGAAATGAAGAACTTTGTTACAATTTTCAATGTGAGCTGTCGTGTATGGAGGCTCCACAAGGGATGCATCCAATTCATTGGCTAAGATTACGTCGCCCCTGCGTGATTGACTCCCAACAAGACCATTCAAGGTATTGCCCGAAAAGAATCCCCTTCGAAAGTCATTTTGTTTATTAGCAGCATTGGCATCTGTATCTTTCGGCACGATCAATCCCTGTCGATGCATGTAAACGACCTGGTCCACATCTACTGAGAGTAGTACTCCGTCGGTTCGATAACGAGCATGAGTAGTCCCATGCTTTGTTTACCCTTCTTCGCTTGCACATTCCACTGCAAAATCATCGCTTGAGCTCCTGCTTATCGAGAAGCACGTTCGGGAATCACGCTTGTTTATGGCTTTAAGTTTCAATAATTATTCAATTGGCTATCTCAAAGCTAAAACTGCCAAAGAGAGAGGGCGTGTATTGTTACTTGCAAGTAGAGAGCAGCCGTTACATTCAAATCATATCAAGTGATTGCACTTACAATATCTCTTTTGAGGCTTGGCCCATGTGAATTAGGCTATGTAATGGCATCAAACACGATCGTTTCCAATAAATGGGCGACTGAGGAGATCGATTGGGGTCCAACCCGCTGATCAAGGCGCGGAGTGATCATTGGAAAAAACGACTTGGACCAGGATGCGGCTCAAACTTCGAGGATGAACAGAGGGGCATAAATGGACGATTGCCCAAGCGATATGGCCGACACTAACAAGAACGTTGGTTCGAGTAGAGGAGTTTGGGACGCTCCAAATCCCACATACATTGAGGGAGCATTTGTCGTGTGTCATTCATAATTAAAGACCTATCTTTGAAATGGTCATTGCTTTGAGTGGTCACGCATGGGTGCTCGTTTTGAGATTTGATCTATACGATTGGGATAGGCTCATTGCAATAATAACATATCGAGATTTATTGGTAATCTTAATTAACTTTCTTCTTGGCGATTTTTCATCTGCTATTTATTCATAAAACTACTCGGTACCAATTTTGACTTTAAATTTTGTTCATGAAATTGTCCTTTAAAAATTCTACATGTTCGAATGAATCGTTAAGTAAAAACGATTAACGGAACATTTCTTATTTAATTATATTATTTTTACCAATCTCACGATATGATGATTTGCTTCGACACAGGATCAATGAATGATTGCATTTCGTTGGCCGAGTTGCTTATAACTCGGGATGAAAGTGTCATCTATCACATCAAAACCAAACACGGTATCCTAATCATTTCGTCATCTCCTCCCAACAAGTCCCAGTCGTGGTAACCATCGCATGGTTCATGCCCTTTTCGATTTGCAAAAACCCTAATAGGCTCAACTGCAAATGCGCCAGAAAGAGACCCCCCACCCCCCCAATCATGCACCGACAAAGCTCCATGGTGCTATCTGTCCTTTTGTTTAATAAAACCCCAGAAGTCCATTAAGAAAGAAGCCGGATTATCTTAGTGGATACTGCTTAATCTTTTGCTCTTCTTTTTGTCATTATAAGAGACAGAGAGAGAGAGCGAGGGTGGTTGGATAGGAAGGTACAGAGTTTGAAGTGGTACTCGTGCGTACTGTGACAAACTCGTTGGGTTGATGAGCTGACACGCTGCGAAACACTCGTGGACGGCTGAGAATATGGGGGATTGTGTTAGTGGCGAAGACTAGTCATGGCCACGAGCCGGTTTTGGCCCGGAACCGGTCCGATCAAAACCCGGGCTTGGCCCGTTGACCGGGCCTGCAGTTCGGAACCGGAACCGGCACGTAGCCTACGGGCCCGGTTTCGGTTCCAAATTATTTAAAAAATATAATAATAATAATGAAATTTTAAAAAAAATTCATTATTTAATTTTTTTTATAAAATAAATTGAACTCTAATTGCCATGCATTGTAAGTGCATTGATCTCCAAATGCAATGCTTGGCTTGGGTGTATTGAATTCTAATTACAAGGCTTGGCTTGGGTTTTATAAACAACTCCGTCTCTTCATTCCCATTCAATGTGGGATTCTCGGTTTGCCTTGAACGCCTTTAATACGAGACTTTTGGCTTGTCTTCATGCAAATGCCAAGAGTCCCACATCAAATGGGAATGAAGAGACCATCAAATGGATTGTTTATAAAATCCAAGCCAAGCCAAGTCATGAACATGTGAAGTTGTATGCCTTTTGTGGCTACGATCCTTTGCTAGTTAAGAGCAAAGGGTTCCATTGGACTGCCTAGAACCGGACCGAACCAATGGTTCGGTTCCCGGTTCTATGATTTGCCGGTTTGGTTCCTAGTTCTAAAATTAAAAGACCGGTCTTACCGGTTCGGTTCCCGGTTTCGACCGGGAATCAATCACCCCTATAATTTTCATTTTGATTATAATTTATATTGAATAATTCATTATTTCATATTTTTATAATTATTTATTTTTTTATTTCATAATTTATTTTAAAAAATTTTAAATTACGAATCGGAACCGGCCGGATCGGAACCGGAACCGGAACCGGCCGGTTCCGAAAGGGGCGGTTCCGGTTCCGGTTCACATGTGGCCACGAATCGGAACCGCCGGTTTCGAACCGTGACCATGACTAGCGAAGACAGAAGTGTTTAGGTTCAGGGCCACCGGGTCAAACTCTGTCTCTCTCTCTCTCCATGGTATTGGAAGAGGAAGCTTCCTAGAGACTTTCTTTTGGCGGAGAGACCCGATTAGAATATCTTGGTTTTGATGGCCGAAGTTAGCAACTCTTTCCTCACTCTTTTCAATTAAAATTGCCGTGAGGGAAAGTTTTAGGTGAGAGAATGGTGGATGCCTCTCTCCCGTTTTGGGAAGGTTTATATTATAATCTAGTCTAAATTTAGGGATTTTTGCGGGTATGATCTCGGGGTTTCTCTCTTTTCGAGTTTTGTTGGTGTGCAAATCGAATTTCAAAGGCGATTGGGGGAGGTTTATAAAGGTTTCACTCTTACAAGTGTTAGATTCGTGCTTGTTCAACATTATTATTCTGCATAGCGATATGTTTGGGATTCCAAACTTAGGTAAAGGCATAGCCGTAGTTACAAATAAAGATCTTAGTATGTGCTCATTATTAAAGACGAATTCGGTGCCGCCAATTTTGGTTTGAAAAATTCACAAATTTGCTGTTTGAGCGGGTGGCCGCTAAATTTATTTTGATGATTCATCTTGTTATTTGGAACTTGTTTTATTTTGAAGTTATTTGAAATTTGTTTTAGTTTATAGTTGCATTGTGTTGTTTTTTTCTTATATTTATGTGGAAATGAATGAAATGTTATTTTGACCAAAAAAAAAGAAATTATGGTGCATGCATGTCGAAGAATATTCAAAGAAACCCTCCGAATTTGGTTGAAAGTTCTAAACTAGATTCGCGTGCGCACACAATCAACATTTTAAGGATGAGATAGCGAACCGTTGAGTATAAAAATATAGGTTGAAAACTCTTGTTAACAATCATAGCGATTTTTTCATTGTGGTACAAAAGTGGTGGCATGTATATTTGGCTTCTATAGTAAAAGATATGATATTCGAGAATATAGGGGAAGAAAGGGAAAGAACTTTATCGATGGAGCCCTAACGAAAAGATAATTTATAACCTATTTAAGTTAAGAATCCAAAGGGATCCTACACGGAAACTTCTAACGTGACTTTTTTAGTCAATTTAGCGATTTTATATAGAGCCAGCTACTTTCTTTATCTCGCTTGCCATTAGTCCGTCTAGCGCCTTTCGGTTGGGGTTGGCCCTGAGAATTAAGCCGCTTGGGTTATATTGATTTTATAGTCTTTAAGGCAGTCAAGCGTGAAAAATGAGACAAAACGATGGTTGTGCCGAGAAAAAAAGCGGTTGTGACAGTTGTAGGGATAACTTCGAATAGTCAAAAGTACGACAAATGACATTCGTAACTTAAATGTGTCGATATTTCACTACTTCACTATGCTCGGGAGGAGAGAGAGTTTACCCTTTATTCAGGTTTTGCTCAAAACTGAAGTGTGAAATTCAAGTGGTAATTTTCAATAATGGATCCGAAATAAAAATTTTCCAACATAAAGCCGTGCCTCCTATTTCATTGTCACGAAGAATTTCATGGGATCTCGGCAAGCTAATTTCAAGAGCTTACGCTCCGATTGAACTTTACATTTTTGTAAATCTTTATGACAAGCGAAATCGATCACGAAAAGTCCAATAGATACGTAGAATACCATTTTCCAGAGCGAACTGTTGCGCTCGCTCGATAAGAATGCATCGATTTCTTGATGCGGGATTGACTTAACTTAGCAAAACGCGTCGCTCTTAAATCGGGATAAAGATAAAAAAAAAACCAAAAGGATAGTGGTGGAGCTGCAATGAGGGGAGTGTGCGTGAAACCGACTGGCTGTCCAATAGAGGACTTTTGTTTGGGGTTCACTTTGCCCAAAAAGAGACCGCCTTTTCGTTTGTCATCTAGTGGATAAAGCACGCAAACGCGTCGGGTCGAGAAGTGGTCTTAAGCCCTAATCACAGTCTTTGAACCATAGTCCTGCTTTATCCAACGCTTAGCATTTGATTACGTCATTGGCGACTATTTAGTGCAATTCAAAGCAAGAATAGAGAGCATTGTCGTGTCTTTTGATTGCCGAAGTTGCCGGGTCCCACCTTCTTGAATTTCGTGGCTGGTAATTGTTGCGGGGGAAGAGCCGTCAACTTCCACGCCTTATATATAATTTTGCCCTCGAACTTTTTAAATGCGGACTTCTAACGCAAAAAGATAATTTTAATTCAAATTACTGACTTTGTTTTTGTTAAAATTTCCATCAAAATGCATCCGGTGTCCAAAATGGCAAAAGCACACCGACATGGTTAAAGCAAGTGCAAGTACCGTATCAGTAGACTTGATTTTTATAAGCACTCGAGATGATATTATCTGTCACACATAATGAAAATAACGTCGTTTCCAATTGAATTGAGAATAATTTGAAGTCCTATCAACAACATTACTCCCATTGAGTAAGCAGACTATGTTGCTTTTGAGCTGATTGATGGAATTTCAAATGTGTGGGGAGGGGGGGAGGATTTGTTGAATTTGCTATGAATTTGTGGAGAACCCCAAGCCTCGATTTGTGTAGCCTTCATTCTTTATCTGATTTAATCTCAATATTTCGCTTGGAAACGAAGTTGTTTTGATTATTTATGAAAGTCACATCCACTGATATGACACTCATCATTTGTTATGCTACCATCTTTTTGTCACTTTAGATGCCACATACACATTTGGACAGAAGTACCAATGATGAACAAAATTGTGCCGCGGATGAAAATTGATATTTCTTTTTTGTGTGATACTTGAAAGTCGAGACCAAATGAAGTTGGTGCCCCTTAAAAATTGAGTTCAAAGTATTCCCTCCTTGGTGCCTTTGTTTGGGGAAAATCCTTGGCCAGTAGTTTGATGCATTGAATTGGCAGTTGCTATCTTATCCTATTTGAGCATATCTTCATAAGGATCGTTGATGGAAACTCTCACAATAGCCCACATGACGGCGAGTTCAGACTAAGATTACTCCGAACGGAAAACATAGAATAGAGTAGGAATCCTATAACTCGTACTTGAGTCCTAAAACTTAACTTGTAACAACTGTCCACTTTAATCCTACTGTTAACTCCGTTAGATTATAGTGGATAGAAGTGGAGGTGACATTTGTTTATTAGTGATTTCATATTTTCGCGTGACATTTTCTGTTTACTTAAAACTAAGGGAGATGCTCAATTGCATCGGACATGCAAGTTTTAGGATTTAAATATGAAAGTTTAAAGACTCCTCCAGAGCACAGTTGTGACAAGTTGTATGATCCGTTACCTAATTGTCCCTTCCTCAAACACGCGATTTACGGTAATCATGCTAAGCATTGACTAGTCGGCCAAAAAAAAGGTTGTTCCGCGTACTTTTGAGTTAACTAATAAATGGAGTTTCTTTTTAGTATAATATGATCAAATTGCCTTCCAGCGGAAGCAATCGTCCAAGTACTATGAAAGTGAGGGAGAGACTGTTCAAAGTCTGCAATCCTATCGATGTTTGCGTCATCAATCTTAAAGTTCGCCTAATGGGGTCCTGAACTGAACAAGGGAAGTTGAGGGGGAATAAACAGGTATAAACCAGGGAGACAGAGCAAACAAGTGGCCTTCTGTTTTGAGCTTTTTTATGTTTTTCCTGAAGCGGTTTTACTTTCTCTGTCGATGGTATTTGGTACTTGCGCTAGTAGTTCTTTCGGTTGGCGCCAAATGAGTAACCCATGGTATGCCACCCGGATAAGAGATGAACACTCCCCCATTCACACCTCTGTCTGCTCTCGGTTTTTACATACCCTTCTTCCAACTTGCTCTCCCCACCTTAAAGCTCTGGCCTTTAGCGTCAAAGGCACAATTTTTACTTAAATTCCTCTTCTGGGCTTTCGTCATTTGAAGGTATGAACTTAGTACTCTTCTTCTTCTTCGAAGGCAACAACTTGGGTCTTCATCCCTCAGACCTGGGGTTTCGTCAATTCAGGGATTCTTTTAATGTTTGTGTCCTTTGGCACTTGATTGTTGGTTCTTTAATAGGCTGCGCAATCAATCATGTCTTGCTCTTTTCGGGTGCGTTCTTCCTTGTCGCACCTCTTCGTTTTGAATGCTTCTGCTCGTGTTCTTTGCTGTATTTCCTTGCTTTTTATGCAATGTGGAAACCAATTCGTTGAGAAAATATTGAGATTTGGGCAGGAACTTGTTGCTTGAGCCCATGCAGCTTTTAAATAGCCCCCAAAGTTGACTTCTTGATAAATCAATCTCGGTTAAAATTTTTCTTGTTTTTTTTTTTTGAAAATTTCCTTCTGCTAAGTTCTTCAATTGCGTTTGTTGATTGGCGCAGCGTGAAGAGAAATGGCAAGTACTGGCATTATCTTGTGCCTAATGATTCAGAAGAAGTATTTCTGCACATGGAGCTGTTTAGGGAATTGTTTTTTTATGACAACTTGCGCATGTGTGCCCGTATAGTTGAAAATTCTTATTTTGCTTTTAGAACAGCAGAAATCACTTTCATAGTGGTGGTCACACATGTTCATGGAATGCTACCATCTTACTATTAGGATTAGGCGCACAAACACAGCGAAATAGAGAGTAAAGGCAAGAAAGAGAAATCGAGACACAAGATTTTATCCCAGTTCACTATTAAATTAGGGCTACATCCAGCAAAGGGTTCCACTATAATTAGCACATTTTACCACTTTGTTATAACTCTCAATTGCAAGAGAAATAGATTATATACAGGTAACACAATAGCTATTAATGGGCCAAACTCAAACCACTAATAAAATACATGCCAAACTATAAGAGCTCTTTGGCGGCTTGGGAGCACTGCCCCTGCGACCCCCGACGGGGCAGCCCCTCGGACCTCCATCCGCTCACCGGATGTGGGACCCCCGTGCCTTCCTGTCGATGGAGAGTATGAACCACACCCCAAGACTCACATGTCAAATTGCTAACTTGCTATCTTTGGCCAATTTATAACTCCGATATTTTGTCCTCCATGATTTGTTCTTTTGCATTTACTGGGCGATCTCACCAGCATCTTTGTAGAGAATTGTTCTTCCTTTTTCTGGGGAAGGATACTATATGAATCAGATAGTTCTAGTCACTTAAAATTTGGCATTGTCTTTTTAAGAGAGGTCCCCCTTCATATTTTCTTGTCACATTAAACATAGTCCCTTGTTATCTTTCTTGAAGCTAGTTTCATCAAGCCTGTAACAAATAAATGGAACTTAGTGATCCAAGAAGATCACGAGGCTATGGCAAGCCCCCGTGGAAATTCACAGGCAGGTAAGTTCAGTGCACTTTCTTTTTGGTTTGTTGTAATTTGACGTTCAAATTTGATCTTCTTAAAGCATATCTTTTCTTCCAATCAGTGCCCTGTATCAGCTTCACCTTGTGAAAGCAGAAACAGCTCGAGCGTTCATTCCGAAAGAGTTCAGATTAGTTGAAGCTTTTGGGTATTCATCAGTTCCCCTACTTTTCTGAATCAAGAAGTGACAAGTGTGCACTTATAGCACCATCTTCTTCTTTGCATGTTAATGTGAGTTTGTTACTTTTGTAGATATACACTGGGTGGATTCTTTTTGGCCAGTTACGATGACAGTCCAGCTGGGGTCTTTGATGAGGTTGCGTAGTTGATAATTGCTTTGTGAAGTCTTAATATTGTGCCTTTCATCAATGAAGGCGGCAACTTCGTGCCGAGAACGTACCATCTCGAAGCTCAAACTGCAAAAGTTTGTCTTAAAAAATTTAAAGGGAAAAAAGGAAAAAAAGTTCCGAAGATAAAGTGGTATTTTCGGAGTTTTGATGTTCCATTAGCAATTTTTTCGGAGTTTAAATGTTCCATTAACATTTAAACTGTATATTCTCCCAGCTTGTGGTGATTGCAGGAATTGTATGGAACCCACCAACATCTTGCGCGTAAGTTTCCTGCTATCTCTTTTGCGTTTTGTGCATTAGGCTGTTGATTTCTCCATGAGACTGTCCAACGCTTTCCTCATGCAATAGTTGGGAACACGCCATTTGGAAATGCTTTAAAAGCTGGGGGCCATCCTGGTTTGCACAATAGAAGTCTACAATAGCAACTAAGCACTTGAAACTATGTTCTTTTTGAAGCCAGAATTTGTACTATAGTCAGTGTCAAATTGTCACTTGTTTTCAGTATAATTGGAAAGAACCACTTACTAACTGCACAAAATCACATGAGCTAGTCTATATTTTTCTGCAAGTGGACTAGACAACATGTCAATTTTTAACATTTTGCTTTGAGTTCATGTAATGAGAATGACCAGTGGGCTACTCTTTATTTTTCTGCAAGTGGACCAACCAACATGTCAATTTTTTACATCTTGTTTGGAGTTCATGTGATGAGAATAACCAGCCTGTCAATTAGCCAAAAGAAACTGCAATTTTTAGTGTGGTTTTATTTGTTCCATCATGTTGGTGACTGAGCCATTTTGTGACTATTTTGTGATAATAAACTCTTTTAATGAATGCTGCATCATTTTGTTATTTGCACTTGTTTGATAACTGCCTTCATAATTCAAGGTTTTCTTTTAGCATTTAGGTTGTCAATAATGTAATGGAGGTTTAAAATTCTTAAACAGGTGGGCTGCTAAGGTGCTTGTTAACAGTGATGAGGCTTGTGATCATGGACGGAAGGTGGAAACTTGAGCTGGACTGCCTACTAATGTGGAATTATATATGTTTTGACCTGTAAATCTTTTTTGGGATAGCTTTTCCACTCTATAGATGTTTAATTTAAGTTGCTTTCCTTTCTCTAAGTAGGAGTTTTTCATGTTGAAAGCTTTCAGATAATCATATCTTGTTTGCTGATAGCCAAATTAGAAAAAGTCATAATCAATATTAGCATTGCTATAGCTCTACTTTAGTTATTCTTCGTGAGTCTCCAGCAAACTGCTAGCAGAAAGCCATACCTGTGTGCATGGTATTGACTTTGAAGAGCTTTCACACCTCATTGTGGAAATGTTGCTGAAGTGTTTGTTGTGATTGTGAACTAGTAACGCTATTTTAACTCTATGGAGAAGTTGATATCAAGCTTACCTTCTCTTTGTCAGGATGTTGGGCTTCCAAGTCAGGTTGCCAGCTTTTCAAAAGTAAGCTCAGGTTATATTTTTTGTTTGCTACTGTTTAGTATCAACATATGATTAACGTGTTGCATTTCCATGTGGCATGTATATAGAATTTCAAACTCTATATTCTATGCACATAAATGCTATAATCTATACAGATCTGTTGGTTTGCCATGTATTCGTGTTGAGAAACACAATGTATTCCGAATTTATTGAGCTGCTGAGATTGACATATCTCACCACATGGCCACAGTGGCTGGCTGCTGGTCGAAACACTTCAAATGAGGAAATATTCTCATGGAACGCGAGCATTGAATGTGACCTATTTACTTTGAAGGTGTGAAATAAGATTAAGATTGTGCGGCCCTAGGAGTATCCTATAAAACCCAAGATTGTCCAAGAATTTGTTTTGCCATGACCGTTTAGTACTTAAATTTCGCCGTTTTCTTTCCTTCTCTATTTACTTCATTAGTTTTCTCATCCATATTATTGTTGGCTTGCTTGTTTTGCTGCTGTAAGTGTTATTTATGTTGTGAAGTACTTGATGTTTACTTGAAAAACTATAAACATGTCTGATGTACGTGAGGTTTTTCAGAGGATTACTCCAGTCTTAAGGCGACCGGAGAACCGAAGGAATGGGTTTCTAAATATGCTCGGTGTTGGTGCTTATAGTCCGAAGGACCAGATGGATGTTCAAGTGTCTGAAATTAAGGATCATTCAGCATTGGATGTTTGTAGGATCAGTCTCACAACTATAGGTACATTTTGGCGAGTGAATTCTTTAATTCTTTTTGATACAATCGAAATCGATTTTGGGGACTTTCCAGCCATTTGGTACTCTAAATGTATCAGTGTCAAGTAGTTGATTCAGCCAACTTTCTTCGTTCACTTCAGTGAATTTTTTCAATTCTAGCTTTTCTTATCTTGCATTGAATGGACACTCCTGCTGATTTATATAAGCCTTAGGCAGACATCTTGGTGGAAAAAAATAGTGGAAGCCTAACCATTTACCTTTGTTTGTCTAATGATTATTGCAAAATCTTTCACATAATACTTCTAGCTTGGAAAATTTTTTGGGTGGAGTGGGTGCGTGCACCTTGGATCCATATGATCTGAATCGATGAATCAGTGCGTTCACATGTGAAGAAGCAGGTGGACCCCACTGGATTGAATGGCTCGGATGTATATAGGGTGCACGCACTCTGTCCACCCAGTAATAGGATATCGCATACCAACTGTTTGCAGCCTCTCTGCTTTTAAAGGGATGTTTCTGTAATGACTTACCTTAGCTACTGTGTAATGCTCCAGAATAGAACGGCAGCTATACTAAAAGGTGATATTGAATCATCACTCTCGTCTTATTACATGGGGTTATTGAGGAATTTAATCTTTGTCCGATTTTTCGGCACCTGTCTTATATTTGACGATAGTTCCTTCCTAGTCCATGAGATAGTGAGCTAAGCGAACTTGCTTGGATTCTGTTTTTAATTTGACGCAGTGATAGTTCCCTCTTTCCATCATCCTCATAACTGACATGCATATCTTGCTCAGCATAACCTTTTCCATCAAATACTACCGAGTTATATTCTTGTAAGATTTATGCTTTCATGTAGCAATACGCAATGGGTTTGAGCCCTTCACGTTCTGTTGGTACTGGGGTAAATTGCTCTGCCTCTCAGCATTGATCTCGGTCCCTTTTAGAGAATAGGTTCATGATTTAGTACCTCAAGAAATTATCTATTCTGTGTGGCATTACCTGTATATATTTTATCTTTGTTCTTCTATCTCGTTTAAATGCCTTCTGAACTGTGAGATTTGTAATGAAGCGCCTGCGTTGAAGGTGGACAAGTGGAGCAGCCCAGTAATCAGAATGTCGCTTCCTAGTTTCAGGTGACGCCTTTCAACGAGAGTGATCCCTAATCCAACTTCATGCTGCTGATCATCAGATTGTCTTGTGAATTGCAGTGGTCGCACAGAGTACAATCCCAACCTCCTCAAATATTCCTGCCAGATCGAATGCAGGTTGTTCTTTTCATTGCTTTGTTGTGTTTTGGCTACTCGCTATAGCTCCAATATAAGGGAAATTACGTGAGGGCTTGAAACTTGAGAAGGGCTTAAAACTTGAGATTGTGATAGTTTGCGTCTGCTACTGAATTACTTCCTGAGGTTTAGAAGCAGAGCCATGCTTTTAGGTTTCTCTTCAATATCCTATTGTATCAGAGGGCACGAAAGATTTATGAAAACGGTGTTAGAATCTTTGCCTGCTTACTTTTTGTGGGAATACATGTCTATGGCTGTCCCAAAACATCAGAAAGTTGTTTTTTCCCCTCCCCTCCCCTCCCCTCCCCTTTCTCTCTTTCGGTTCTCCCCTTTATCTTCAAACATGGAGATTTTACTAATAAATTCCAGTTTGGGAAAAAGTTTTTGTGATTGAAGGACTTGCTGCTTTTACTTCTAACAGTGGCATACCATTGTCAGATATGGTCTCTGATTCATATGTTCTGGTTTTAGGGTGCGACTGGTATGTCCAGCTCAAGTGTCAAGGCTGTCTCATGCTTTAAGAGACGACAACGACCAAAATTCACGATCCCGAGGTTCCGATCCACTGGACTTGACGAGTGAGGAATTCATGGCTAATGGGCAAGATCCCAGTGTATCGGTTATGTTATCAAAGCCAATACTAGCTTTGGAGTTCAGAAGCCTGAAAATGCAGGTGGAAGCTCCCATTCTAGTGGTCCAGTGAGCTGAGAAGATTGTTTAGGCTATGCTTGAGTTTTGTTCTCTGTAGCCAGTTCATATATGGTTCGGCTAAAATGTCTTGTACAGCGTCTTGCTCATAATTTTCTTCCTGTTGCTGATAAGAGCTATAGCACTCGAATTGTCTTCACCCGTTTGGACCTGCATGTTAAAAATGAATATATAAACGCTATTTTCGTGTGAAACTTTAAGACCTCATCTGACTCTGTATATAGGTCATATGAACACTCATCTAAACATTTCCATTCGAGTCAAGTTCGCCGTTCAATCCGAGATTTTATCTCTGGAATTGTCTTCACCTGTTTTGGAACTACATTTGCCGTGTGGAAAAATGAATGAAGGCATTTGCGTATGAATTTTTGAGACCTCATTGTACTCGTATACAGGTCATTTGAACACTCATCTAGACTTTTCATTCAAATCAAGTTTGCCATTCATTCTGAGAATTCATCAGTCTTCTACTCTTAAATGATTTGATCAGCTTCCTGTGTTATCGAGTCTGAGGAACAGAGACAAGTGTCTGGTTCTTAAGTAAATTTTTCTGCAATTCTATGTACATGAAAGCATGTATCCATGAGTCTAATCTGATCATTACCAGTTCCATGCCAAAGTACATCTCAGTTGGTACTTCAATGATCTTATCATCAATCGCATAAGTTCCGCACTTGAATAAATTATGAACAACGGATTGTCTTCATAAGCAGAGGATATCTTGATTTGCTCAGTTCTCATCCTCCTTTATTCTTGCAGTTACTAACGTACAGAATGAGAGAACAAATTTTCTTTCATTTCGATTCTCATATATCTTCTATTTCTTTCCTTCTCAAAAGATTTACAGACTTTTACAATTCATGGGGCCGACAAGCCAGAGCTACAAACAAAAAACCAATTAAATTTTCCATTCTCATGCGGCAAACAACAGCAATTTCTTGCATTCAAACTTTGTTCACACTCTCAGGTTCATTTTCTAAATCTGATCACTAGATCAGAACGCTTCCGGTAGAGGCTGCCCTTCCAAGAAGGATTTGAAGAGGACAAGCGATCTCTCAGGCTGTGAGAATGGCGCTTCGTGCGATGCTCCTCTGATGGTGGCAAAGGAAAGGACATTGCCATAAACTTGAGTCCACCCACCAACCTAAAGTTCATCAGATGATTTAATATTCATCGATCACTTCCTGATATTTTAGGCGAAATAAAAGAGGTTTTCATAAGTTCCTCAATCACAGAAATGAAAGGAAAATTCACCTGCTGGCCCTCGAACCACACTCTGTAAGGAATGGTGGTGTTCAGGCCTAATTCCTCTGCCAACCCATGGACGAGTCTTCGACTTCCAGTTAGCGGTACTACAGAATCTTGGTCTCCACTGTATCATGAGCATGAAAATTATTAGAGTTGCTTATTTCTGAAGAGCACACAAAGTATGTATCCAATCGTGTTGGTCAGTAATTTTGACAAATAATAAGAAATTTTACCTGTAAACTAGAACAGGAATTCCAGCCTTTACTAGTTTGCCTAGGATAGTGATTGTTGGTATTTCCATGTTTGTCCAATCATAATCAAGAACACTGCATTTTGAGAAATTAGAAAAAGCAAGAATTAATAGAGAGTAGTTAAAAAGTTATGATCAGTTAGAAGACAAGAAAAACTATATTTAGCATCTGAGAAGAACATTACTCGCTGCAAACAGCCCATTTGCGAACTCCTACAAGCCGTGCATGGAGGGCTTTCTGCACGTCTCCTCTATTGAGATAATTAACTGTCTCATCTTCCACGCACACATCTACATGTTCAGTAACGCGCTGCGAAACGAAGATGTTGTAACTCAAGTGAGAGTTTTAGACAAATTGAAGCCAAGATACAGGGACAGTTTTTAAATGGGGCAAATCTGTGTTTAATATACTAACTCACCTGAGGACTAAGACGTCTAGATTGTGACATTACAGATGCTATACAAACATCGAGTATAACATCGTAGTTGTCGACGAACTTGCTTGTTTCTTTGCTAACTTGGCTCATCACCCGCGAGCAAATGGGTGAAACGGAACCTTGGGCATATTCACTCACATACCTCGAGTAATTGCAGATGGAAGTGAACATTTTATATGTTGTATCTGAAATCAATCCGTGTGACCAAAAGAACTCGGCCCTCGAGTTGAAGTCCGTAGCAAATTCAAGAACCGGATTACCTAGCTGTGATAGAATTTTGAAAACCATAAATTTTTGGGGAGATCAGCGATGCCTCAAGCATCATGCTCAAACCTCCAATTAGGCTGAAAACTGAAAAGTATGTGATGAGCGATACTCACAGCAATGCCTTTTAGATTGAACATCTTCTCATTCCTGTTGATTTGAAGCATGAGTTCTGCCAGTTGGGGAACATAGTGACCTAATTTTCATATAGCAAATAGATGCTTAGGCTCAGTGTCAACTCATTGGGTCATGTCTGAATGACCTTAGGATAGTCACAGTGGAAAAACGATCTACCTGCGTAGCTCTCCCCAGTAATGAACAAGTTACTGTATTTGTATTGTGGGAATTTGACAAACCATCTTTGCAAGAACGCCAGATTGTCCCTCGCTATAGACAAAGATTGAATAAGTTTCAGAAAAGAAAGAAAGTCTCTGAAAAAGTTTCAAGCTTGTGTCAACTCAAAAAGAAGAGACAAAAGCAGAACAGTGAAACTTTAAACATCGTATAAGAGTAAAGGTTAGACACTATCCATAGTGCTGCGCCATCAAGAAAGATTCTTTGGAACTCTCGGGTGCAAAAAGAACCCAAGAAGGATTTTACACGAAGGATAACACCCCGTGAATTGGAAGATGAAAAAGTGGAAAAGAACCAGAGAGACCCAGTTCACTTTCTCTTTTTTTCCAGATCACCAACTGTTCTGTTCAAAATGTCGAATTTTCTCAACCTACGTGGAATTCGGTAAGGTTTGAACGTTTTGCAGATCAAGAAAGAAGACATTCTAGTCTTTTGCTTAGTTTTCCTTTTTTCTTTTCTATGACAAGGGATAGAGGTATAAAGCAAGTGAACATGCCAGTGATCTTGTCATTGACAGCTTCATAAGAGGAGGTATCGGTTGAATAAGAGAACCCAACTCCAATCGGCGCTTCCAAGTACAGCATGTTCGCTTCTGCATTTCAAGAACAAGCAAATATGCGAATTTTTTGAGCTCCCCGCAAGGCGAAAAAGAAAGCCGAGAAAACTGTTCCATCTTTGCAGCTTGCGTGAACTATTTCGTACCTCTGTTCCAGCTGTACTCATTCCTGACAAGCACATCTCCACTAGGCCTAAACGGTCCATTCTCAGAAAACGCTCCAACTCCAAGAGACGAGCAACCGGGCCCTGAAAATTGCACAAATAACACACTAATCCAGATCAGAGAACGCGGGTGGTGATTTTACTAACATCATAATCGTGCACTACTCGTCGGGAATGAGTTCGAGGAGACCTCCATTGAGCCAAAGGACAAGAGGCTTCGAAGCTGGGTCCAGCTCTGCTTCCGCGAAGTAGTAGAACAGAGCCCTCTGTTTCTGCTCGTCAACGGTCACATAGCCCGAGTACTGCCGGAACCCGACAGGAGGCTGACCGGGCAACTGGGCGATGCTGTCCAACATAGCGAGAGATGATTCCACCGCCGGGGCACGAGACAGGAGGTGGAGCAACGAAACAGCCATTGACATGGCGACCCATTTCGACGATGGAGGCATTGTGCAATGTTCTTGCTTGAGCACTACTCACTGAGACAGAGAGAGTGAGGGAGAGAGATGAGACCCAGTGCGAGACGAAGCAGAGAGGCAGCTTATAAAGATGGTGTCTGTTTTTTGCTGTCAAAAGAAATGAACTTTTTGATGGGAAGGGAGAAAAACAAAAGATAATTTGAGCTTTTGTTTGCTGCAGAGAGAGAGAGAGAGAGAGAGAGCAGAAGGCTTGGAGCTGAAAGTGATGCGGGAGGCCCACGTGACCAGTGGACCATGCCTTGCTCGAGTCTTGCGAGTTGGGTTTTTCCCTTCTCAGTAAATATTAATTCACAAGAAGACTATTTTCACTCTTATTAATTATTAAAAATACCGGGCGATTGCTTCCACCTCCTCACGTCACTTTATAAATCAATTTTGTATATAAACAGTATATACCTAGGATCGGTCTACATCCAC
Source organism: Syzygium jambos (assembly GCA_031216235.1). NCBI lineage: Eukaryota > Viridiplantae > Streptophyta > Magnoliopsida > Myrtales > Myrtaceae > Syzygium > Syzygium jambos. The sequence goes on along the minus strand of CM062221.1, from coordinate 42,394,365 downwards.
TATCATCAATCATGTCGAGATATTATACATTTGGCTAAACGAAATCGTATTCTACAGTTAAACAACTGTTGTATAAATAAAATGCAATCTTCGTCGTAACATTATTGATTCAACATATTACGTAAAATGCACGACCAATCATATGGGATCTACACATTAGATGATATCCTCTCCTCTAGTTTGTATGATCGTGCCACTTGACTTTCGCTGTTATAACGACTAATCCAGCAAATGTTGAATTTGTACACTTATTTGTATAAGTTATCTCTTGTCGTGGAAGGTCATGGACCTATCGAACATTGCATGCTACTTGACTTCTTCACCGACATATGGTGTAATATCATATATTATGATCTAGATCCAAAACGAAGTAAAGGAATATCAAGATCGTGACTATACAACTCACTAATCAATACCTGTTACTTCAAACAAAACAAGATTTCTCTGTAAAAGTACCGGAGCTGTGTAATTTTTAAAATCAGCTTCAATCATGATGTGACAAATTAAAATCCAATACTCCTATATGAGTAATTTATTAAAGTACCTATCTACGATTTTTAACGTCATTCAAAGGGGCAGTTATCTTAATCATATTCTATATCTCTATAATGATACACCGCCATTGCTAATGAAGTAGCCGACGCCACGCCATGTTCCCGCGAATTTGTTCCGATCGAATCTATTATCAAGAGGAGATAACATACATACAAATCAACATGTCAAGTTCAAACATTGGAGCAGTCCAGCACCCTCAAGATCGTTCCTAGCCGAGAGGGAAGAAGTAGAACAGTGCAAGAAAGCGAAAGGAGAGGATGAGTTTCAAAATTCTGATCTGGTCACGGAAGCTGCAGACCTTTTATTACTTTCTTGTTTGTTTTAGAAAAAGCATTTGAGCCAAAAACCCAAAAAAGAAAAAGAAAAGAAAGGCAAATGTGAAAGGATAGAACACGAATGTGAAGCCAAGTCTCGAATTTCGATGGAAAAGAAAGGGTCTTTACAGGATTTCAACTTTGTTTTTTTTAACACCATTTGGTCTTGTGAAATCCTGAAACTCAGAACCGGTGACATTATGTGCGCCAAGAAAAATTTTCAATCTGATAATAATACAGTGAAAAGTCGTGGTGGAATGATGATCCCCTGCGAGCACCATGTCGGCTTCAAGAATAAAAATGTTTATATGCTCTCTTTTTGGTTTTCCCATGAAAATGCTCGAGTACGTGCCATTCCAAGTACAAACCCACATCCCATTCTTCAGCATTCTCTTCAGGGTTTTGTACAGATTGGGTTCCATTTGATAGTTGACTATGATTGTATCCCATGATATTCCATGGTAATCGAATGAAGTGAACCATCCCAATTAGGGTTTATATTGCTCACATCGCACGAGATGTATTTGGTTTTTGTGGAGCAGGTTTTCGACGTGTCAATGCGGAATGATTTATTCAATCAAGTATCTTTACATGCTGCGGTTTTCTTATAGATTATAAAAGGGGGAATGTTTAGTTGAGCAAGCAAAGCAATTGGTGCATCGAGTGATTCACGTATGTTATACACGAGTTTCTCATTTGCTGTTCTTTTTTCAATAAAGATTGTTCTTTCTACCTTCTCGATAAGTCGATTTGGGAGCTGCTTGTCTCTTCTTTTGGTACTGTATCATGATCTCCTATGGCTAGAGTTCGAAAGACCAGTCTTCAACTGGCGTCCCTGAAGCTCCGGATCTAATCCATGCCTTAACAATTGATTTCAATCTTCATCTGGTCCACGCTTGTGGTCTGGCCGAATCATTCCCTGTGAAGTTCTATCATTGTACGAGTGCTCATCCTTAGGACATTGGAGAGGGGTAGTAGTGCTGACCCCATTGACCAAGGCAATGAAAGGGCAAGAAGTTCACGTGAAGCTTTCTCCTGAAACTTGGCATGGAAGTAAAGCTTGCCTTTTCATTTTCCGTGAAGATATGTATCTTGACCAAATTACTCCTTTGTTATACTATAGTTTACTTTATTAGTGCACAAATTCAGAAGCAAGACAACTTTCTTTGCTGATAATGCCATTTTTTCTCATTGCACTTTGTCTGCCCTGAAAAGTGTAATGCACGTTTATACCCCACAAGGCCACAACATGCCTTTGTTTGACTCTCAATATCGATCCACTAACATCACTTTCCCACCGTAATTAATCTGATAAGATGAAAGTAACATCAGAATGCCATAGAGTCTTGCTCCGTCATTCAAAAAGAAGAAGGCACAAAGAATGTGCAAAGTCAAGTATCTAGAGATGTTTGCTCATTCTTGTCGGAGTATTTTAGGGTTGGTTATTGACCAACATGAAAGATTGAAGCCAAATCAATCTGTGATACCTCTCGCCACAATATATTGTTCTTTGACAAAGAACAAGCGAATCATAAGGGCTTTGACTAAAGAAAATGGAGGAGCCAAGGGATGTGGCACGTTATACAAAATATTCGAAAGAAAACGATCACCGTGCGGTGTAGCTGAATAAGGCAGACAGAGAGGGAGTCTCAAGGATTTAGCAGCTCGGGAATTTTTGGGATTGGAAGAGTGCTTGAGGCAATGTGAATGGAATACATAACCGAAAGCGATATTACAAGAAGGCATTTTGGACGCTCACAATAGAGACATGTGAAGAAGTCGCTTACTTCTATAGATTTTGAGTTTTTGAAATCTAAACACAAAATTAATTGCGATATGTTTCAAGCAAAAGATGAAATCAAATGAAATATATCACGTCAATTGTGTAAATTATGCATAACATCTTTATTCGAGTTACAAAAAATAAGGTCCGCAGTGGAGCTATACGCAGATTCCAAACCTTCCCCAGAGTCCAATCTGTCTCTCTCTTTCACCAAGTGTGCGTTAAAGGTAACGACGGGGTCAAGAGGGCAATGATATCCACTCGAGCATGTTGGGGAAAACAAGAGTTTTTTCAATGCCAGGCCTGTGCAGACATGCTCAATAGCGACATTATTTATTAGCCAGCCCTTGGACCAGCCATCTTGACAGAGACAAAAGGCTACAGTACAAACCAAAGAAGCATAGACCTCTCTACAACAAAAAGCACGCTGCGTTTTTTTCTCTAACTTTGAAGTTTGGGTAATAGATCAAATGATTTCCTTTCTCTTTCTCCTTCCGATGGAGGCCCACCTCCTCTAACTCCCATACAAACTTTCACAAGTGGGTGGGGATGAATGATGATGAGATGGTCTCCTGGGAGTTTAAAATAAAGATCAGCGAGACATTGGATTTGCAGGATTGGCCTTCACTCAAGCACACATAATCCACACTAATCATGATCTTTTGCAAGAGGGCAACTTTTAAAGAACACCCTCAAAATGCACCGTCTTCTGCTTCCCCTGTTTCAGGGTAATGTGCCTTTTCCATTGCTTTGAATTCATTCAGTGCCGATCAGTAGAAAGCAAATCCCGCGATCCTCGTCAAGAAGCACGAAACCCTCTTGTAAGTTGGTCGCGTCATGGGTAAGTAATATATCATTCCGTGAATCCCGCTGTTAAGCGTCGATGGCCTCTTCTTGACTAAACCCACAAGCACTGAATTAACTTAAGACGGAATTAGTTTAACATGAGTGTTGACATAGAACAGAAAGCATCAAGAACGTGGGACTGGATGAGGATTAGGTCAAAATCAACTTTTCGAAATGGTTAGGACATGAGGAGTGTCCTCCCTCCCCTTTGCCTCCATGCCCACACCTTTTCACCAGAAGATGTCATTTTTCCATTTGTTTCCGGCGGCGAACCCGAGGAGGGCCCATGCCACCTCTATAATAATGCTTTCTTTCGGACCACATGCCCAACAACGGGCACGGATTAGCCTTTTCTGTTCCTGTGCTTTTTGGTGAGTTTTTCTGTTAGATGACACCGTAACATAAACTAATATATATTAATGCATTGATTAATACATAAACATTGATTAGTGCTTAGTTGGATGGACAAAGACAGAGAGCAAAGAAACCTGCAGCGCGTGCTAGCGAGAGAGAAAGAGACCAGTGATGAGAAAATTTAGGAGGGACCTCAGAGAGGCCCACTTACAGGATTCCTGGCCTTTTAATGGTCATTTTGCAAGCTTCCACCAAGGAAAATGACAAACCCTATTGTCTATGATATATATATATATATATATATATGTATATATTTGCTCTTTTTTAATTTTTTGCCTCTATATAAATTCGGTTTAGCTAACTATCTGTACTGTTGTGCTGTGTCCTCTTCACATTGACAGCTGCTTCTTCGTAAAAAGAGGGGCTCCGCAGGAAAGATATCAATGCTCGATGTGGTGGTGCCTTTTTTGAACCTAGAGATAATTTACTGCTTAACTCAAACCTAAAGATGGAGGAATATACTATTAAAAATTCACTAAAATATTTTACTACGCGATCCGTCAATTTTTTGTTGGATGTTAAAATGAGTGGGATCTGTGATTGAGTGATCAATGCCCAATAGAAAATCGAAATATCACTTAGCAACAAAGTTTTTGTAAGATTTTTAGCATGCCTAAGCATTACCTCAATGATGAATTTCAGCTGACTAATCCAATCATTTTATATAGGAGTGATATGTGAAAGTTTATCACAAGACAGATTCGCCTTGCGTTATATAGCTTGCGAACTCCTTCGATGAACTAACGAATACCAATTCAAGATAAATAACTATTGAGCTAAAGCCCGCTCAATTTATCGAGTCACGGATCTCATTGGCACGGCATAATCTCAAAATAGCAGTTATTACATGGTCTTATAAATCATTTGGACCACGATCATCTGGACCTTTAATCATTTTAGTTCCCTCATTGGCCCACATGGTTACTGCTCAAATGGGTTTCGTCCACGTGTACTAAAGATAACGCAATATTGTTTCCCTGAGGGAGACCTTGCTGCTTAAAGCAAGCTTCAAAGTTATGCAAGGAGAATCTGTCAAAAGAATTTAATTTGGGCCTGAGTCGTGCAATAGAGGCCACTGGAGATTTTGGGCCAATCTATGAATTAAATTTCAGTTCATGCCCATCCACTCTAATTCTTAAAAAAAAAAGAGTGGAGGAGCAATTGAGTATCTTAGACTGTGCATGACAATCATTTTATACTCGAAAATAAATTCTGCCCGGAAATGATTTTTTTTGATTTCGTGCCCAGGAACAATTTCTAAGTATTTAAAGGCGTTTGGTAACCACTCAAAATTTCTATTCTTAGAATAGAAAAAAAAAAACAGAAATGCGTTTAGTAACTACACAAAATTTCTTTTTATTAATAATATTTTAAATATTTTAATATTTCTTTCTCTTTTTTTTCCTTGACCATGTCCGATCGCTGGTGCCGGCGACCGGCCACAGGCCAGGGCCGGCGAGGGCATCGCGGCCCTCGCCGGTTGCGACGGCGAGGTCGGCCTCGCTAGACCAAGGCAAAGTTGAGCCTTGCTCGGCCAAGGCAAGGCTGAACTCGCCGTCGCCACGCCCCATGACGTTGAGGTCGGCCTCGCCATGGTCGGGCAAGGCTCGACCTCACCCAGATTTGGCGAGGCCGACCTCGCCGTTGCCGCAGATCATGGCAAGGCCGGCCCCGCTGTCACGGGAGCTGGGCAAGGCTCGACCTCACCTAGATCTGGCGAGGTCGCCCTTGCTAGTGTCGGCCTCTGACAACCGGCTGGAGGAAGGAGGGAGGGGAGGAGGAAAAAAAAAGAAAATAAAAAGATAAATAAAGTTCAAAAAAATATTAAAATATTATTAAGATTATCCACGTCAGTAAAATCCGATCAAAATTGGTCGGAAAGACTGAATTTGCATAAAAACAAAAGGTTTAGGACTGAATTGTTACAAATACAAAAAGTTTAGGATTGAATTGACACAATAAAAAGGTTTAGGACAGAATTGACACAAATGCAAAATGTTTAGGACTGAATTGGTACCAAAAAAAGGTATAAGACTAAATTGACATCAATGCAAAAGATTTAAGATTTTTTTAGCGCTTTTCCCCGTGTTTGTGTGATCTGGATAAGAAGACCCAAATAATTTTTTTTTACTTAATTTGCAGGTTAAATGATTTGACACTAGTCACAGGTTTGGAAATTCTGAAGATCATTTTAGGAAGAATCCAATCAATTTTCAATCATTCGATGAAGAGGATTATTTTTTGATATAAGCGACTCTATTCACGGAAGCAACAAGATTACTGGAAAATTTGATTATATGGGTGACTAGATCTCCAATTGATTTGATTGCTTATCTTCAATAACTAAATTGATCCTCTTGAAGATTATTCAACGGCTAGTTTGGAGATTGAAGACTATATGAGATGATCAATATACACTGAATAAAGATAACCCGCAAAATAGAGAAAGTGTTGTACACTAATAATCTTGTTGAATTGTTGAGTAAGAGTTCATTTAATCTCTACTCGCTACAAAAAAACTGAATTTTTGCCACGAAAATTTGCGACGAAAAAATTTTCGTCGCAAATTTGCGACAAATTTTCCAACAAAAAGTAAAATTCGTTGGAAATTTCCAACAAAAAATTTTTCGTTGCAAAATTCGTTGGAAATTTCCAACGAAACATTTTTTGTGGGAAAATTCGTTGGAAATTTCCAACGAAAAAATTTTCGTCGCAAAATTAGTTGGAAATTTCCAACGAAAAAAAATTCGTTGGAAATTTCCAACGAATTTTCCCACGAATTTGGATTTTCCGGTCAATTATTTCATTGTGTACATTTTTCGTTGGAAATTTCCAACGAATTTTCCAACGAATTTCAATTTTCCGGGCAATTATTTTAGTTTGTACAATTTTTGTTGGAAAATTCGTTGGAAATTTCCAACGAAAAATCATTGGAAATTTCCAATGAATTTTCCAACAAATTCCAAAAAACCCCGGTACTATTCGGCATTTTTTATATTCGTTGGAAAATTCGTTGGAAATTTCCAATGAATTTTCCAACGAATTTCAATTTTCTGGCAATTATTTCAATGTGTACAATTTTCGTTGGAAAATTCGTTGAAAATTTCCAACGAATTCCAAAAAAACCCGGTACTATTCGGCATTTTTTATATTCATTGGTAAATTCGTTGGAAATTTCCAATGAATTTTCCAACGAATTTCAATTTTTCGGCAATTATTTCAGTGTGTACAATTTTCGTTGGAAAATTCGTTGAAAATTTCCAACGAATTTTCCAACGAATTCCAAAAAAACTCGGTACTATTCGGCATTTTTTATATTCGTTGGTAAATTCATTGGAAATTTCCAACGAATTTCATTTTTCCGGTAATTATTTATGTGTGTACAATTTTCGTTGGAAAATTCGTTGGAAATTTCCAACGAATTTCATTTTTTCGGCAATTATTTTAGTGTGTACTATTTTCGTTGCAAAATTCGTGAGAAACCCTACTTCTTCCTTATTCAATATTTTCACGCTCAATTCCTGCAACTCTCAATTTCCACATTCTCTCTCTCTCTCTCTCTCTCTCTCTCTCTCTCTCTCTCTCCCCTTTGCAATCCCTCGGCTTCACCTCCTTCCGCCTCCTCCTCCCTCCTCCTCCTCCTCCAGCTCCGGCTCCGGCTCCAGCTCCGGCGCCATGGACACCAAGATCGAGGCCCTCAACTCCTGCAAGGCCCCCTCGGGCGACGTCGGCTCCCTCCCTAAAGGCGTTGCTGCGGCTATCCAGGGCCAGGCCCCCGCGGCGGTCGGCGCCCCGACGCCACCATGGGCTGCTACCTCGCCCGCCGCCTCAACCACCTCATCGCCGTTGTCGGTGAGCTCGAGGTTGCCCAGATCTGGGCGAGCTCGAGTTCGTCGCCGGTGAGGGCCGAGCTCGCCGAGATCTGGGCGAGCTCGAGCTCGCCGGCCATGGCGAGCTCGGCCCTCGCCATGGCCGGTGAGGCCCAGCCTCGTCGACGACGAGCCTCGCTTGCGACGAGGCTAGCTCTCGCCGGCCATGGCGAGGGCCGAGCTCGCCATGGCTGGCGAGCTAGAGCTCGCCCAGATCTGGGCGAGCTTGGCCCTCGCCGGCGGCGAGGGCGATTTTTTGACAAAAAAAAAATTTCGTTGGAAAAAAAATTTTCACGATTTTTCGACCAAAAAAAAAATTTTGTAATTTTTCCAACGAATTTAGCCATGTGTTTTCCAACGCAATAAAATTCGTCGCAAAATTTCCAACGAAAATTGAAATTTTTCGTTGGAAAAATTTCCGACGACCTATTACCAACGAATTTTTTTTCGTTGAAAAATTCGTTGGAAATTCATTTTCCAACGAATTTTTTCAAATTTTTCGTTGGAAATTTCGTCGGAAAAAACATGTTTTTTTGTAGTGATTGAAATGTATGAGTCTTGTGGTAGCGCCTGGGATTAGATAGTGTGTTCTACTAGTTTTGGGTAGAAGCAGCATGGGCTACATTTGTATCTATAAAAGGATTACTATGCGGATTCTAGCCTTGTTAGTGGCTGTTAATTTAGGAGAGTGGACTTAGGCTTGGTTTAAGCCGAGCCAATGTAAAGATTTGTGTGCATCTATCTCTATCTGCTTAATAATTTAACTATTTGATAGAAGCACAACACTTTATATTAGCAGGTCATTCTTGCATATATCAAACTGTTATTGCACATATCAACTTGATTCTGTTTATTCAGCCAAAATATATTAGGTTTTGATAATCAACCTATCCACCTCATCTAGGTTGTATATATAGCCATATCAAGTATCAATGGGATGGCTATACTAAGTTTCCTCATGATGATCAGAATGAGACTTCTAAGCGCCTGTTGTAATGAAGAAGCTGAGAGTTGAGAAGGTGAAGATGGAAGATATGTTGAAGAAGAGGGACAAAATGCTTAGACATTAGGACAAGGAGCTCAAGGAAAAAGAAGAGAGCTCGAGAAGTTACGATGTGAATTCAAGAAGATGCAGAAGTGTAAGGAATTAAAGCCCATTATGATGTTCCCAATTGGTCATACTAAGAGAGATAAGGAAAACATAAAGGAGAAAAAGGATGGTTTCCCAAAGAAAAAGAGACCATCTCCAAAGGATCAATGGAAAATTGCGGCGAAGAAGGCCAATGAGAAGACGGACTAAGCTGTGACATCAAAATATTGTAGATGAAGTTAAATTAACTTAAGCACGAGAGATGAAAATCATGAATGAGAAACTTGACCATGAGCATGGAGACAAAGACAAAGGAAAAGAGGCATTACTAAAATCCAAGCTTCACAAAATGCCTATGAAAGTCACAGCTAGAAAGCCCATTGAAGTTAGAGTAAATAATGTCAAAGCAAGTCCTTATCTTGTAGGGAAAAGTGTTAGAAAAGTCATAAACCTATTATATTGGTACCAACTTAGTTCTAAACCTTTTTTTTATGCTAATTCAGTCCTAAACCTTTTGTCTTTGTGTCAATTCAGTTCTTCTGGCTAATTTTAGCCGGATTATGCTGACATGGATATTGACAGGCTTATGTGGCACCGCCTGCGATGACGTGGATAACTTTTAATAGTATTTTAATATTTTTCAAATTTCGTTATTTTTTTTAAATTTTCTTTCTTTTCTTTTCTTTCTTCCCCCTTCTTCTTCCTCTTACCGATCGCCAGTTTGGCAGGAGGCCAGGGCCAGCGACAGCAACGGCAACGGCAAGCCTCACCTAACCACTGGCAAGGCTCTCCCGCAACCTCACGGCCACTGGCGAAGGCTCGTGTGACATCCGAAATTTTCTTTGTAGTTTATGATATTTAAGATATTAAGTAGTGAGAGTTATTAAGGTAATAAAATTAGTTTAGTAATTGTCAATGGGGACTGATACGCTCCAAAATACGTATCGAATGATTTTCAAACATTAAAAATTTTATTGAGTTAAGGTGTCACTTTTATTCTTACTTTTTATTAATGATTTTAGTGGTTTCAAAATAATTTTCTGATTTATTGGCATTTCAAACAAATACCGGTTTTTCCAGTTTATTTACTGTAATGTATAGTATCTAACCAAAATAACCTATTATCTCCCTCTTTTCAATTAAATCATGCCATTTGTCACTATATTAGCATCGATAAATGTCCTAACTCTCACCTTATCTTTACCACATGCCTTATTGAAATGCATTGAACCTAAGACTATAACCTCATGCATGACATATTACATTTTTTTTAACTCTAGTAACTTATTATTTAAATGTAACTCTAGTTATTTGATATTATTGTTTTTAACCCAAGCCATTTAATGTGACCCCAAAATACTCTTCATTGTGGCAAAATTTTGGAAGACGAGGCTAAAAAGCATCTCTTCTTCTTCTTCTTGGGCGTGAAACTTCCTTCCACTTCTTCAAGTAGCAAGTTTTTTCTTTTTTCCACTCTCTTTCAACAAAAAAATCAAAGTTCAGGCTCACTTTCAATCTAGTTTCTTGACAAGGTATATTGATAGACTTCCCTTTCCTTTTTCTTTATCAAATAAGCTTTGTTGTTTTTTAAGGAATAAGACTTGTTAAATCTTTTTAGTATGTAATTTGATTTCAAGGTGGTTAGAGGCTTGCTTTGTTGAAGATTTCACTTTGGGTAAGTGAAAACTCTAAGGACTAAGCTGGAATGATTTATTTAGTATTCTTGCTCTTGGTTGATTGATTGTTTGTTATTTAGTTTGGATCTTATTCTATGTGCAAGCAAGTTTCAATAGTTGTATGTTAAGCTATGGTGATTGTTGAGCTTGAAGTAAAAAGCTTTTCACATGCTTGGGTGGTCCTTGAGAGATTACTAAAAGGTTTTGTTGCAATTTGCGTAGGAAAAGTGTGAAAATGGTAAAACTAAGCATAAAAGGGTATTTTGGTAATTTTTCTTGTCAAGGTAAGGCATAATTTTGAATTTACAGAAATTAAGAGGGGCTGTGAACAGTGTTATTTTATGATTTTTAGTGTTAATTATGGGGTTATTAAGTAATATTAATTAAAGGAAATCAAACCAGTTGAAAAAAAAATGAGTTTATAAGCTTTAGGGGCAAATTTGTAATTTCACCAAGTTGAATCTGTAAAAACTGGAAGTTCTGGGGACCGTTCACAGCACGTGGAACCTCATTTTGATAAGTGATTAAGTTTTTTTTTAAAGATAATTGCTTAATTAGGATATATGTCTAAATTGCTTAATTAGGATATATGTCTAACTATGCAAATTGGACCAATTTGTAATAATTAATTAAAAGTGGGCAGTTTTGAAAATTTTGTAAAATATGTAGTGTCTATAGTGTAAGTAAAATGCTTTTTTTGGTAAGGAGTGTAAATAAAATGTTTGTGTGTTTTAAAGAACAAAATAATATCCTTTTGTTTTTAATTTAATTATTATGGCTTGGTTGCTTGAAAATCATTAATTAGGGGTAAAATTACAAAAATTTTACTAGGATAATATTCTAATTCTAAGAATTTGGAATTATAGAAATAATCTCTATTATATGTGGTAAAAGTGAGCTTAATCAAGGGGGTTCAAAAATAAATAAATAAATAAAAATTAGATGAGTTACTAAATTTTGGAGTACAAGTGTTTAATGTCATAGAACTTGCAAAAGCTCCTTCTAAATGATATTGGCTTGGTGAAAAGAAAAAGAAAGTTTTTATGTTGAAAGGTGCATAATTAATCAATTGTCTTATACATTATGTGAAATGCCAAGATATTAACGTGTAGTTGTTTGCATTTGTAATTATGAAAATATGTGACATTTATAGTGATGTAATTAATTGTGTAGATCTTTAATACTACATGATTAAGACTTTTGCCACGGCCTATTCGCCACTAAGCGAATTCGCTTGTACGAGTATGTATATGAGACTCTTGAGTTAGTCAGATGTTCTATCATATGAGACGGTCCTCTACAAGGTTGAGATAACATAAAATTATATGAAGACATGACTTGTGTAGTCATAATATGACATGGCTTGTGTAGCTATGGTATGATGCTAAGAAATGGTCCATATCATGCAGATGTACGGTAGCGTAGTTATTCTCGCTAATGTAGATGACACCTGTAATAGATACGCTAAGAGGTGTGGCAAATGGGTACGTATGTTTCCATTCCCCATGAGTTGATGGTGACGATGCCTCGTTAATCGATATGGTCATGACAGCTAACGAATATGAATTCATATGTGTAAATCAATGAGATGTTATGTGATATATAATATACCATTTGCTTGCATATGAGTGATTGATTTTATGCAATGTATTGTTGTTCCATCGACGTTTTATGATTGGAAGGATGGTACCTTTATTCATGTATTCATTATGTATGATTGTTTTGAATTGCCTTGAACTCATAATTATTGTTGGTACCAGGTTGAGTGGTGAGTGAATCTTCTACCTTAAATTTAAAGATTTCAATTATTGAGCCTTGGCTCACTCCTTATTTTTCAGATATGTAGGATGGATCCCTCACCGCCACCGTGTTTTGGAGCTCCCATGTTTTTCGATTATAGTTATGAAGATATAATTATACCTGGATCACTAGTAGTTTATACTAAGTGTACTTCCGTTTTATGGGTTGATGTAGGGTTACCAGAGTATATACTCCATCGTTATGTCGCTTGATATGTTAACATTGAGGGCGAGTTGGTTGGACTACTTAGAGGCTTCGTTGGTCCTCTAGGTTTTGGTGATGATGACTTGTCGTCAGGTGAAGTTGTTGACCCTTAGCTGATGGTTTGACAGTGTACAGGCAGGCTTTTGGGTGCAAGAGTATAATATTGAAGTTAGGTGACCCTGACCCTTCCCAGCAATTATGTATTTTGTTTTTTTTGTTTGAATGTTGTTTTGTAAAACTGGTGTTAATGTATATAAAAAGATGCATGTGTATTTTATTAAACTTGTATGGGAATTTTGTGAATGCTTTAATATGCTTCATCGTTAATAATTATAAGTAATAATTGAAAAATACACGTGTCACGCATGACGTTCTGGGATGTCATAGTTCGAGCCCTTGCTAGCGGTTGGACGAGGCACAACCTCGCCGGATCTGGCGAGGTCGGGCCTCACCAATGGCCGGCGAGGCTTGACCCTTGTCAGATTTGACGAGGGCAAGCCCCACTAGCCCAACGCGAGGCCTCCCTCGCGACCATTCGACCTAGCCAGTAAGGTCGTGCCTCGCCCAACCACTAGCGAGGTCAAAGACCGTGACCTCACAGCCACTGGCGAGCCTCGCCAGTGGCTGGGCGAGGCTTGTCGTCGCTGTCGCTGGCGACGGCGAGTCTTGCCAGTGGCCGACGAGGGACCTAGCTAGCCATGGCCTCCATCCGATTGCCGGTCTGGCGAATGGCTGGAGGAAGAAGAAAGGGAAAAAAAAGAAAGAAAATAAAAAAAATAAAAAATAATATTATTAAAAATTTTTCACGTCATCGTCAACAGTGCCACGTAAGCCAGCCGGTGTCCATGTCAGTAAAATCCGGTTAAAATTAGCCGGAAGAACTGAATTGGCACAAAGACAAAATGTTTAGGTTTGAATTGGTACAAAAAATGTTTATGATTAAATTGACACTAATGCAATAGATTTAGGACTTCTCTAACACTTTGCCCTTATCTTGTAGCATGGCAGCTAGTGTTGGAATCAAGCGAAGCATGCTAAGAGAATTGTGAAAATTAATAAAGGGAGTGCTGAAGTTCACTTTCTCTAGAAAATTTTAGGGTCCAAAAGTTTCTAGACCTATAGTGAGTAGGTAAAGTACGTGGTTCTAGCTTAATAGGTGGTAGGTAAAAACTGTCATCAATGATGGTTGGTAAAAACTGTCGTCACTGAAATGGCCATAATGCAATGTTTAGTGGAGTTAACGAAGAAGATTTTCTTGGAGAATGTTGGTGGCGAAGGCTATAAAGGCCCGTTTAATTCAACTTTGCAAATAAGCCTTAGGAGAATGCAAATACTTTAGGTTAAAACCCTTTGGGAAAATGCAAATGGCGTTTGGTAAAATATTCTTTGTGAAGCCACTTTGGCCAAAGTAGTGTTTGGCTTTTTTTTTTTTTTTTGCAAAATGGCTTTGGGATTTTCTTTTTTATTAAAAAAAAGGTTACTTTTCGTCGGAGCTGGCAAAGGGCTATGGTCGCCAGCGGTCGTCGCTTGAGGTCAGGCGACCCCCGGTGAGGGTTGCGCGACCTAGGCGGCCCTCGCCGGGCCTCAAGCGACAAGGCCTGAGGTCGTGCGACCCAGTCGTCGTTGCCTGGACTTGTGCGACCTTAGGCAGCCATCGCCTGGGTCGCTCGAGCCAGGCCGTCATTGCTTGGGGTCGCGCGACCTAGGCAGCCGTTGCCTGAGGTTGCGCGACCCCAGGCGACGGCGGCTTGGGTCGTGGCCAACGGCACTTGAACGATCGAAAGACCCCAGGCAGTAGTCGCCTGGGTCGGGCGACCTCATCGACCCTTCGCTGTCCAGATCCATTGTCGTTAGCCACCCTTTCGCGAAGAAGATGAACAACAACAACAAGGGGCAAAACCGGAACATTAAAGAATAAGTGATGATAGTTTGGAAATAAAAAAATTTGTTTTTGCATTTGGCAAATGTTGAAAACTCAAAGTTTGTCCGAACCAGCTTTGAGTTTTGAGCATTTCCAATACTGGCTTTCGAACGAAAGCCCATTGTGAATATTAGCCAAACGCCTTAGCATTTCCCTAAGTGGCTTTTGGCCCCCTTGAGAATGTTAAACCAAGCGGGGCCTAAATAACCTAGCCTTCTTCATGTGTATATACAGCCAAAAAGTGTGTGCAGAGTTGTAGAGAATAGAGAGAAGAAAGAGTGAAGGAGAGTGAATCTCCATTGGTGAGAAAGGGAGCTGCGTGTGGGAGTGGTGTGAGGAACTTGTGAGTGAGTGTAGAAAACGAGTGTGTTTGGAATAAGTATTTCATAAAAAGTGAAGGTATTTTGCTATTTTGAGAAATTGCAATGCAAGTGGTATCAAAACACGCCGCGTGACTCAACAGTAACACTTTACGAAGAGTCAACAAATAAAGTAATAACGGTAAGGGATTCATAAAAGATAATTCCCATGTGCCACGATCTCATCTGCATGGTTGTCATTATGCTTGATTGATGATTTACCAAATAGCTTGGCACTCATCATGGAAAGTATGGATGCTTAAATTAAGTTAGCTTATTCTAAGTAATTCAAATAAGAGTTGTAAAACTCAACGCTGGTTGATAATTTAAATTGGAGAAAATTTGATGATCCACTCTAGTTAAGACTTCTAGTTTCTTGAAAGGTTGGTAAAAAATTCAAAACATCAATAGGAAAAAGTAACTCAAATAAATGCTAGTAAATGATAAGAAAAATCGATAAATTTTAAAAAAAAATAACTAACATTGATAAGTAATTCAAATAAGAGTTGATCAGTCAATATTGTGCGGTAATTTAAGGAAAGAAAAATTGATGATTCGTGCTAATTTAGGTTAGTAATCTTTAAAAAGAGTTAATAAATGTAAGAAATTATTTACCAAGACAAACAAAGGTTGATAACTCAATAGAGAAGCTGATAAAATATAAGAAGAATAATTAAACGTTTGTGGTAAGTAATTCAAATGATGAGAATTGATAGTTTAATCTAACAAAAGTCGGTAAGTCACTTTAAATTAGGTTAGTAGATACATCGAAGAGTTAGTAAATTTAGCAAGTTATGACAAGTTAGTAAAAATTGCTAATTTGCAAACTATGAAAAATTGGTTATTTCATAAAAGTATAAGTCGACCAATATTTCTGTCTTCTTTTTTCAGTATCTGTTGGTTCATCTTTTGGACTCTGACAATGGAAAGCAGATAATTCTTTCCCAGTGTTCTAGTGAATGACATTCATTCTTTAACCAAGAAGATAAAGCGCGAAAAATTCATTCAAAAAGCATATAAAAATACCTAGCTAATTCCCACTCCACCTTTTTGACAGATCATAGGTTAGTTTACACATGACCCAAAAATGAAAAGCAAGAACCAATAATGTCGCAGAAGACAGTACATGTATGATCAGGAAACTAAATAACCCTCTGGGGGTTTTAATTAATAAATTAGATCGCATCGCTTGAGAATAAATACAAAGTCGGGACTTGTGAGTACAAGCTACATTTTTTTCAGGCGACCCTACCGTAGTGAAGTACCATGATGTGATCCGATGTTGTTGCGGACTCAGGAAGCAAAGTCACCACATCACTTGGACTCCAAATGTTATCTCTTACTTGCTGCAATGTCAAGAAAGGCAGCAGCTTTTGGCCTCTACATGTTATCTCGACCTGCTGATTTTCATCACCCAAAACAACATTGACAATGGTTAATCGCACATAGACTAACATAAAGCGTGCACATTATCATAGAAGCAGCTAGCATAATCTAAATATGTGCATGTGTCCAAGTGATTAGACTCACCGATGTTTATCATAAGAAAATTAAGAATCCATGTAGTTTTCGCGGTTATTGTAGTAAAAAAGTAGAAGTATCCTTAAAAGAAAGAGACTTTTATTAGGTCCATATCCACTGTCGATGTAAGAAATAAATTATATACTAACCACTAGATTGGTGACAAGCGAAAGTGTTCAGTTAAAAAACTAACCCAAAACACACACCACTCATCCAACAATGAAATGTGTGAGTATTTTTTTTTACACAAGCGGCGAACTTAACAATTTTTTAAAAGAATGTGCTCCTTGAGTAGAATGAAGATATTGACACGTGCACAATAGTCTTAATATGCACATTCAAGCAAATATGTTAGACGAATCTTTTCATTAGGTCCACCAATTCTTTAGCTCGTAAGGTCACAACCCCATAGACATGCATTACGTTAGAATCAATGTATCCCCTCATCTCCACGAGAAAATAATATGAACAAGCATGTCACACCAGCAACTTGAAAAAGAAACGTCATTTGAATGATTCATAAACAGGATAGAAATACCCACGATATATTAGGTAGCTACCCAAAAGTCATCATATTCTAAGCCTATCCCAGAAAAAGAACAATAAAATCACCACCATTCTAGTCCTACATGTCAGCCTCGTTCCATGCACGTCTTCCTTCATGTGGCTCTCAAAACCCTAGCTTGAAGGATCATACAAGTTCCTCCGCGAACTACCCACCGCACCATGAATTTAATATATTCTCTTGGAGTATGATATAATCATTAAGAAGCTGGGAAGGTGGTACTTCATAGGAATCGTTGATGGTATCGTTTAATGTTCGAACCTATTTCACCTACCAACTACGTGTAAAAAGAATTAAGAAAAAGAAAAGAAAAAGGGACAAGATAAGTATAGGCATGAAAGTCAAATGGTTCGACTATGGAATGTGTCTTGTACATGCTTTTCCTTAGATGTCCCTTTCAGCAACTTGGGTGTCGAATGATTCTGTTGTACGAATCATCCCCCCACGAATTGCTTTTCTTCGACGTAAATCATGCGGTGTGTTTGCGTGGCTTCATTTCGTCCAAAATCATTGTAGGATTATGTGGATTTTCCGGTTGGTCGTGGAGTGAATCTCATGGGGTGACATTGATATCATATGTGCACATACATATGTCCACACCAAAGGGCCCCGCTTGAAGTTCTTGATGGGCCCTTTTGTAGCACCATCGGTTGAAATTTTTAAAAAGGGTGTTAAGGGTCCTACTCGAGCTGTCCAAGATGAGGTCAAGGAGGCGAGAGGCATGACGAGAGGATTGGGAAACAAAGATTGTTGGGCAAAATTTAGGGTTTACAGAGATTATTCCAAGGATAGAGAGAGCACATATAATTTGGGAAAGTTTACGCTCCGCCACTGCTGGACAAGTGAAGAGCATCTACAAGTCATCCTAGCCTATGAATCAGCCGCATGTCAACTTACACCAAATACACCAAAATTCCGCACTAGTCTAATTTTCGGATTCTCTCCCCTCAGCCCAAAAACCCACCGTCGAAGGTGCCTGTCACATGGACTCAATCGCCGCTCCTTACCCCGTGATGCCGCCACCAGCACCTCTGAAGACACCGTCGTTGCTTCAAGATTTGAGCCATCGCCTCTGCCGCCACATTGTGCCCGGGTTCGTTCGCCTCTCTCTTCTCTTGCATCTGCCACATTTGGGTGGGTCGACACGGAGATGGAGAGATACGCGAGCCACAGTCTAGGCAGCGGAGGTGGCGGCGCGATGGCAGTGTGGTTTCAAAGTCATTCGGCGGGGCTATGAGCGGTGGCAACTGGTGGGGCAGTAGGGCAGTGACGAAAGACTAGGGCTATTGCAACTAAGGCACTGGGAGAGTAAAGAAATAGAGATGGGATAAGGTGGAATTTTTTCTTGTTCTAGGTTGAGTTTTTTTTTTTTGGTCGAAATCTAGGTTAAGTTCACTTTAACCTTTCCCTAAGACAAGAAGATAAGTTTAAGGCACGTTTATATATGCCAAGTCTAAACACTATAACACGATATATTCAGGTCTTTCAAGTCAATAATGAACTCTTCTTAAATGTGCAGACGCACATATGGAAATTCAATCTGGGGGCTAGATGAAGTAAGAGCGGAAAGCTTTTTGTCTTTAATAACCAGAGATACCTGAATCTTTCGGCTGAACAGTTATAATAATGGATACAAACAAATCGCTCCATCCATATACATTTGATAAGATATCATCTACAAGGTGATGGACGTGGTACTTAAAGTTGTTTTAAGTGAGAATTTTATCATTTAAGTATGGTATCTGATGTATATATTTAAATCAAACACTAAATCATTTAGGAAGTCAGTGGAAGCTTAAGAATCAATACATAGCATGGTCTCCTGGTAGAGTACATGAATGACATGCAACGCATGTATTAATTTTTAAATTTCCAGGGGAAATTAGTTCCACAATTCTAAATTCAGAAGAAATTGCCAAACCATCGCCAGCCATGGTTGACCCAATTCAATAAAGAACACGACAACTTCATAAGGAATCAAAACTTTGAGTGCAATATACTCCAACGCTACTTTCGCATGAATATCAATCAATAAAGTACATGAACGTGTAGTAGGTTTTGGCAGTTTAACACAAATGTACTTTGACATTGGTTGGTGAAATACACATGGATTGTTTGTGGCGTCATGTCCTAACTTCACGGCATGAAAGCATAAGAGAAACAAAAAAGGCGGCATAAGGGCGTTGACGCATGCAAGTTTTCATTGAACTAACGGGAACCGGATATAATTCATATCAGCGAGCTAAAAAAGTCATCTTCTTGTCACAGAAGAAACAAGCAACACAAAGCTAAGGGTATCTGTAGTATCGATGTCAGGGGTTGTTCAACTGATTTTTATATTGTTTTTGTGAATTTTTGGGATCTAATACTTATTAAGGAGACTTGATTATCGCCTTACCTCCATTAAGTTCATGATCCACACCTTTTTATTGCTTGGCGACTGAGCTAAAATCTCTTCATGAAATACTCGTCAATGCATGTTCTAGCATTAACTGAGATGAGATGGATGAACAAGTATTTTCAGTACTAATTATTTCAATTCACGCTAATTGGAAGCGTGAAAACCCTAGAATATTGCCCTTGTGATCCCTGAAGAAACATTTTAGTGGTTCTTTGGAAGTCATGGCGAACAGGAAACACATACGCTACTATAAAGTTCCCATGTCCTTTGTACAATGACTCGAGGTTTTTTAAATCCAGAGTGAATGCAGCATGTAGTGTAGTTAATATCCCCATTCAATCATCCATTCAATCTTTGAATACAATTAAGCTTAATTCTTTCCATTAACTAAGTGGACTCTTAAATATTGTTTTCTATTAGGGGTGAGCGGTTCCCGGTCCGGTCCGGTCCGGTCCAACCCAAGAACCGAGAACTGGACCGTTTCTCAGTTTCTAGGACTGGGGACCGGACCGGCTAGTCTTCAGACTGTGGAATAGACCGGACCGATGGTCCAGTCCAGTTTTAATAGGACCAATATTAAATATTATTTGTGAACTAGAAATCAATTATTCTGTTCTTTCCTTTGTAGTTTTGATTTGATCCCACAAGGCCATGGAAAAAATTAGAAAAATATATAATATAGAAAAAATTGAACAATCGATTTCAATGGGACCAATATTAAATATTATATATATAAAAAAATTATAAAAATATATATTTATCGGTTCGGTCCGATCCGGTTCCCACTCTAGAACTAAGAACCAAACCACCCATAAAGCGGTTCCACTTTTAGGAACCGGGAACCGAACCGATATTCCCAAGAACTGGACCAAACTAGTCGGTCCGGTCTAGTCCCGGTTTGGGTGGTCCATCTTGCTCACTCCTATCTGTGAGCTGTTTAGCTTGTGAATTACCATGGAAAAGGAATTGACCTTATCAGTGTGATGTATTGCAACGCCAATTTTATTCTCTAGCTAATCAGAGCTAAGGTATACGGGCAGAGCAGCACTTTTCGAATCAACTATCCGAGACTGAAAGAGAAACATCTAAAACACTTGCTGAAACATCAAACATCATATTTAAGCTTCATTAAATATCATCAAGTTTTCGGGTTGAAATTCTACCAAGTGGAAATGCAAGGGCTATCAACCTACAATCCAATGCAAAATCAGTTTAAGACCAGCAGAAGTACGAACCTTATTATTTCTCTATAAAAACACCCTAGGAACTGTTGGGGAGGAAAGGCCTAGCAACATGGCCACTTTCTGTCAAAGACATATGAACTTTTCTCAAAATTGATCGTTTCTAAAATATTCTTTTCATGTTTTTCCAACTATATCAATGGAAGAAGGTGTTATTTCTGTCTGCTTTTGTTACCGTACAATGTGAGGGTTTTAATTATTGCTTTTAATGGCAGTACCAATCTCTTCCTTTTCTCTCGGTTCATTTCCCATTTCTTATGTGTAATATTTTTCTTTTCGAGTCATGAGAGAGGTGGTAGGTAAGTGGTATATATTACGATATGATATCTCTCCTCAAGCACTTTACTATGATCATTTTACAGAAAGACCTATAACAATAGAAAATGAAACTGATCAAATTATGACAATTTGTTTTCCTGATAAGACAAAGATCTTGTCTTATTTCCCTATGGAAAAAGATGGAACGTAAACTGAAGTGAAGGCAAGCTCTCTCTAAAGAGACGAAGACTGCAGCGACATATACCATCTACCTAAATATGATGATTTCACAAGGAATATGCCAGACTAGAAAGCAATTTCCAGATCTGCTGTTTCTATCATGCTTGCAAATGCCGACCATGTCCATGCATGAACATAACCGATCATTCAAGAGATAAGTTGTTCACTTATGAAGCTGGTTAATCTTGGTCAAATGCAAATTCGCTTATTATTCTATCATACTGAGAGGAAATTAGCAAACTTAATTAGCTAGCTGCTCTCTTTATCCTCGTTAAAACGGGGGCTAAATACAAAACGCAACGATTGTTGTACGTACCTCTGATTCACTATCCAGTCTCAACTTCTTGACCAAATACTTCATTAAAAGTCGGACTGTCATCCTTCCGTCCCTGAAGGTTATGACAAATAAGAGAAAAAATCTCAGAAAACCTAAAAAATCTATATCTATGAAGACAGCCACTGAAAGCACAAAAACCCAAATAGAAGCTTATGTATTTGTATTACTTGACTCTGAGGTAAATCTTGGGTATTTGGGGCAAGAATGGTTCTTTATCTCTGCATTTAAGAAACAAATAGAAGAAAAAACATTAGAAAGAGCATGATAAAAGTGTGATGTAAAGTGGCTTTAGAAAATAATGACGGGGAAAAGAAACGAGCTCGGACTAATGATCTTTGTTCATGAGTTGCCTCTTTTTCACTTACTGATTTTGTGATGCTCGTAACACGAACCAAACTCCAGGGTAAGGTCTCTTCGGAGCGTCGATTACCCTAAAATCCATGCTCGACCCCGATGCTCCATCTACTTGTAGTTGAAGTTGAAAGGGTGGGGGAAGATTCAACCTCGGAGGCATTAGGGAAGAAGATGAGGAACACTGCAGTGATGACGATGAGAAATTGGGCCAATCGAACCCATGAGTGGGAAAAGTCGAACTACGTGTAGGGTGTTGAAAGAGATATGATGAGCTATGATTAGTACTTCTATCACTAGCAAAATTCGTAATTGGCCTAGAAGCTCTAAGATTAGGCACATCAAAGACGGGGGTTAAGGGCGGTGTCGGGTGCCAGGAACATCCGCTTGGTAATAGATTGA